>JAZGTJ010011435.1:0-12377 GCA_036877575.1 Botia almorhae
GGGACAAAGCATCAGCTTTACCATTCTTTGAACCGGGTCTATAGGTTACCGTAAACTGAAAACGAGTGAAAAACAGTGCCCAGCGGGCCTGACGTGGGTTTAACCGCTTTGCATTCCCAGGTATTCTAGGTTCTTGTGGTCAGTTAATACTAGAAACAGCAATTTGGACCCCTCCAACCAATGTCTCCACTCCTCAAGGCTAACTTAATCGCTAACAACTCTCTAGTTCCAACATCGTAGTTTCTCTCGACCTGAGATAATTTCCTGGAAAAGTAAGCGCATGGATAAATTTTGGGTGGTGATCCCTGACGTTGTGACAGAATCGCTCCTACACCTGTATTAGAAGCATCGACCTCAACAATAAACTGAAGGTCTGGATTGGGATGTTTAAGTATGGGGGCAGAGGTGAATCTCTGCTTTAGTTCTTGAAATGCTAATTCGGTCTGCTCAGACCAACCTAGCTTGCCTCTATTCTGTTTAATTAATGCAGTTAGTGGAGCGGCAACAGAACTGAAACCCTTAATGAACCTTCTGTAAAAGTTGGCAAACCCGAGAAATCTCTGCAAATCTTTGACAGTGCGGGGTCTTGGCCAGTTAATCACCGATTCTACCTTCCTCTCATCCATGGCAACTCCCTCTCTACTAATGATATACCCTAGAAAAGAAGGTTGCAAACAGGTTGTTCTGAAGAAGACGTGTCAACACAGCTCTGACCTGTTCTATATGCTCCTCCATAGTACTAGAGTAAATCAGTATGTCATTAATGTATACAATGACCCACTTATCTAACATGTCTCTAAATATATCATTGACAAAGGCTTGAAGGACTATTTGCTAACCCAAATGGCATGACTAAGTACTCATAATGGCCCGAAGAGGTAGAAAAGGCAGTTTTCCACTCGTCTCCCTGGCGAATTCGGATTAGATTATAAGCATTACCTAAGTCAAGTTTTGTGAAATATTTTGCTTGTCTGAGCTGTTCTAGGGCTGAGGGAACCAATGGTAATGGGTAGCGACATTTTATAGTTATTTCATTGAGAGCCCGATAATCTATTCATGGTCTTAAACCCCCATCCTTCTTTTTAACAAAAAAGAAACCAGCTGAAGCTGGTGAATTAGAAGGTCTAATAAAACCCTTCCTCAACTCTTCCTGAATGTACTGCTTCATAGCTTCGGACTCAGGCTGTGAGAGGGGGAAAATGCGCCCCCTGGGGGGTTCAAATCCTGGTATTAAATCTAGGGCGCAATCTATATTTCTGTGTGGTGGGAGTTGAATAGCTCTATGCTTACTAAAGACTTCAGCTAAGTCTTTATATGGTTCTGGGATGTCAGAAAAGTCCTCCTTAGAAGTGTTATCCTTAAGTTGCCGTGAAATGCTCTGGAGACAATTTTCATGACAACTATTACCCCATTTCTGTAGTTCTTTCCAGGCGATAATGGGTTCGTGTAGTTGGAGCCAAGGCATTCCCAGAATGATGGTATGATGTAATGATGACACTAGATAAAACTGAATCTGCTCCTGATGAATGGCTCCTACGTTGAGTTGTAATGGTTGTGTGCGACGGGTACTGCCCTCGTCACCAAGGATATGTCCATCTAGTGCTTCAACTGTCAGGGCATAGTTTGAGTCAGACAATGGAATATTGTGATGAATATCAAATTGTTCAGACATAAAATTTCCTGCTGCTCCTGAATCAATAAGAGCCAGGGTTTCTAGATTCTTATCTGCTGTGACAACAGTCATGGGTAATGTAATTGGATTCATTCTTGGGAAGGAGGTATGGGTAGCACTCACCAAAAGACGATTGGCATGCAGTTTATTTGGACAGGCTGCCCTCAGATGACTAGATTGACCACAGTATAAACATAAATGGTTATCCAGGCGGCATGCTCGCTCCTCCGTGGAAATATGTGATGAGTTTAGTTGCATGGGCTCTTCGAAAACATTACTCGATGCTGCCTGTTGTCTGTGAGGTATGTATGGTTAAATCAATGAATTGGTCAAGATTCCTACCCTCATCACGACAAGCCAACTCAGATTGCAGCTCGGCATTTAATCCACGACGAAACAGTTTCTTTAAAGTGTCCTCGACCCAGTTTGTTTGTGCTGCCAAGGTACGAAAGGTGAGAGCATACTCAGCTGCTGTAGTTTTACCTTGAGTAATCTGTAACAGTTCATCTCCAGCATCTCTGCCTTCTGCGGGGTGATCGAAAACCTCTCTGAAACGAGCCAGAAATAAATCAAAAGTTGGAAAAGTAGACGTGTTATCATGCCAGACAGCGTTAGCCCATTCTAACGCCTTTCCAGTCAACAGTGAGCACACAAAAGCTATTTTACTTGACTCTGTGGGATACAGAGCGGGTTGTTGGGTTACAAACAACGAGCACTGGAGCAGAAAACCTTTACACAGCGTCAGATTGCCATTGAATTTGTCCGGGAATGCCAGTCTGGGACTCACTGGATTATGAGCGGTACTCACGGTTGCAGCTGTAGTCATAGTGATTGGAGCGGGCGCCGCTGAACTAATCCTCGCTCCCTGAAAAGCCCTTACCAACTCTTCGGTTAGATTTGTCAGTCGATCGAGCTGTTGTTCATGGTGAGTCAGCCGAGCGGATTGAGCAGCGATCTCTGAAGACATTGCGCAAAAGCTGCTGGATCCTGCATGGGCGAAGTCTTCTGTAACAATGACTCAGAAGCGTTTGGATCCATATGCAACCGTTTTAATAAAGGGGTAAATGCAAACTCACAAACGTTAAACAGGCAGTGGTCAAGGGCAGGCAGCATACAATCAGGGCAGGTCAGGGCAGGCAGAGAACATTCACAGAATCGATAAACAGGCAAATATCCAAAGGCAGGCAGCGATAATCATAAATCCAAAACAGGCAAGGTCAAGACACAGCAGGGCAATAAATCACAATCAAGAAACGCTCGTAATTGTTGCAGTGGCAAACAAGACTTCGCAATGAGTTCAAGAATCAGTTCAGTTTATATACACAATGGGTAATGATGAACAGGTGCTTCTTCCAGGTGAAATCAACGGTGAAAGTGTTTATGGGAAATGTAGTTTGGTCCGGGTTGACTAATACTCAGGAGACGGTTAACGCTGCGCACGCATTGGAGAGGAGGCTGGAGCCTCCACCATAACAGTAACAACGTATGAAATGTATATAATGAAGCATTCAAATAAGAAAAGAGAGGGGAAAAAACCCAAAAGCAATTATACATACAAAAATATGTGTAAACATTCACATACTGACAAAACTCAATCAGAATCTAGTGAGGTCAAAGAGTTAAAGAAATTTAAAATGGGATTCCAAATTTTGTAGAATCTAACAGTTGTTGAATAGTGTACCTCAGTTTTTCTAAATAAAGAAATGACATGAGGTCTTTTAACCAGGAGGTAGTTGGGGGTGGAGTTGGACACTTCCAATGTAACAAAATACGTCTTCTAGCAACCAGGAAGGCAAATGCAATAACATCTGTTTGTTGTTTCGTAAGAGTAGAAGAAAACACAGACACACCAAAGATAGCAACCATAGGACAAGGAGGGAGAAAAATATTTAAAGCCCTTGAAAGAAAATCAAAAAGGAAGCCCAGTATAAGGCCAATTTACGGCAATTGAAAATTGTATGAACATGGTCAGCTGGAGAAAAGGAGCATCTAATTCAACTGTCATCCGTTTCTGGAAACAATTTATGGAGTCTAGCTTTGGTAAAGTGGATTCGGTGCAAAACCTTTAACTGAATCAAACTTAACCGGGCACAGGCTTGTTAGAGTTAACTCTAACAAGGACCTCGGACCAGAGCTCTTCAGAAAAGCTAAACTAAAAAGCTTTCTCCCATGTTGACTTCAAACAAAAGAGAGACAAAGTTCTAGATGAAAGCAACATGAGATAGATAAGAGAGATATGGTTACTACCTATAGGGGCTGACAATAAACTCGCAAGCAGGTATTTTCCTGGTAGTTAGGGGAAACTAGAGAAATTAGTTTTTACAAAATTACGAAGCTGGAAATACCTGAATAAATATGTTGTATGAAAATTATATTTGGACATAAGGTCATTGAAAGTAGCAAAACAATTATCAATGAAAAGATCTGAGAAATCAACAATGCTTTTATCACTCCATCTTTTAAAAGTAAGATCAATCATGGATGTAATGACCACTTGCCACTTGTTTTATTTTCAGGCGTCACTAGAGGACGCAAGGGCACTTAAGGTTAGAGCTGCAGTACAAGAGAAGAAAGGTCTCATGTGCGTTGTATAGTGCTCACTTCAGAGCAGCATTTAAAGTTTATTATATCGTGTAATTGTGTTTAGTTCCCCTTTTTTTGGCAATAGCGGGACAAGGTATGTTAAATTTATGATGTATTTCATGCTGTTGTGTTTACTTCTTATTTTGTGAAAAAGCAATCCTGTTTGAGTGCACCACGCTGTTTAATGTTGTGAAGTTTATATTGTCACATATTGCATACGTACTGCTTGATTTTAATTTCTGTTATGTTTCTTTTGTATAGTTTTACGGTGATAAAGGTGCTGTGATGTAAAGGGGTAAAATAATTGCGGCATTTTTTAAGTTTATTGCACCAAGGCTTAATAAAACTGCAAACACCCGTCAAAACTCTGCATTATATTTCGGATGCCAAAGGGGCCGCTACAATGGACGGCAAAAACAAGTGATTGTTGCAAACAGGGCTGAAAACAGAAAGTGATTCTAATTGAAAATGTTTTCGAAATTGTTTCAATATCTTTAAAGTTGATAGCACAATGGGATTTCTTGTATAACTAGAAGTTTGGAGAGACAAAGGAGCAAAGACTAACGCTGGAAGTGAAGAAGAGGTACAAGTAGCAGCTTCTAGTGTACACCAGTAAGAAACTGGAGCATTGCACCATAATGAAATCTTGGAAATATTAGCGGACCAGTAATAAAATAGAAAATTTGGCAGGGCTAAACCACTATCACATTTACAGCGCTGAAGAATAACTTTGCTTACTCTTGGAATCTTACCTGCCCAAATAAAAGAAGAAATTATTCAATTGTTGTTGTATCAAGGTAGTTAAAAAGATTTAGGTTGAAAATAGGAATAAAAGACATGGAAGAACATTCATTTTATTAGTTTCCACTCTCCCCACCAGAGAAAGAGGTAGGCCCTGGGGCCTTATTGCACTGCATGAGACCAATACAAGTAATAATTTCATCTAACCTGATAGGTTCATCCAATGTCTTTGCAGTGTTTGTGTCAACAGTGGGTATTTTTAAATTATCTAAAAAAGAATCTAATAAAGATGAATCGGTAAGGGATTGTGAAGTATAAAGCTTAGAGTAAAAGGTGGAAAAGACCGAATTAATTTTTTGAGGGTCATACACCAGTTTGTTTAAAGAATTATCAAAAATTTGAAGGCGACCCGCCCTATCCCCATGTTCATAATAGGTCACTTTGGTTCTTTTAAGTAAATATTCTGCTTTATTTGTTGGGAGCAAATCAAATTAAGTTTGTAACTTTAAACATTTCAGTTTAGGTTCGGGACTGGGCTTACAAGAATACAGATTGTCCACCTCTAGAATAGAACATATAAGCTCTTGCTGCTGTGATTTTCTCATCTTAACTAAATGGGCGGTATAAGAAATGATCTTGCCACGAATGAAGGCTTTAAACGTTTCCCATAAGAGCGAAGCAGAAATAGCGTCTGTTTTGTTAGTCTCAATGAAAAAAATCTATATTTTTAGATAAAAATTCACAGAAATCTTTTCTAGCTAAAAGCACTGAATCAATTTTCCAAGAAAGACGGCTCTTAAAGTTAGGCAAAAAGGTAATGTCTAACATATGTGGGGCATGATCAGAAATAACGATGGCTGAATAATCAGAGAAAATTACAGAAGGAAGTAGGGCCTTGTCAAGAAAAAAGTTATCAATACGTGAGTAAACATGGTGTACAGTAGAAAAGAAAGCGAATACCTTATCAGAAGGATGAAAGAAGCACCAGGGGGCCACACAGCCTGTTTGATTCAACAGTGAAACTAAGGACCTAGACATAACGGAAGACGTAGAAGATTTGGGCACAGATTTATCAAGATTGTTATCAATGACACAATTAAGGTCTCTTCCAAAAAAAAGATAATGAGTGTCGAGATTTGAGATCAAAAAAAGCTTGGACATAAAAAGAAGGATTATCCCAGTTCGGAGCATGGACGTTTACTAAAATAACGGGTTTTTGAAAAAGGGCTCCACTAACAATAACAAAACGCCCCTCAGGATCAGAGATTACTTGCTCCATAAGAAACATCACTCTCTTATGTATCAAGATAGCTGTACCTCTTGGCCTGCTATTAAAACTGGAATGATACACCTGACTAACCCATGGTTTACGTAATCTAGTATGGTCACTAATATGCAAATTTGTCTCCTGGAGAAATGCAATATCGGAAGAAATAATCTTAAAATGGGAGAATACTTTGGAGCGTTTAATTTGACACCCCAACCCGTGTACATTCCATGTAACAATTCTAATGGAGTAACCAACCCCCACCTTAGAACTAACAGTGGGCTTATCCATGCTACTGTTTCAAAAATTGTGAAATTAACTGAAAAGAAAAGGCCAAAAGCAAAATATTTTTAACCTCAACCGAGAAAACACAAATAAAATATGAAATCATAAACTAGATAAACAAAGAAAATCCTCCACTGAACACAACCCATAAACGTACCCTGAACACAGAAAACAAAAACACTAATGAAAAAAGACAAATGGAGATCATTTCTGATACTCATCCATCTGAACATGGCCAGTGGCCAGAAAAACTTTTATCACAACCAATTAAGTAGTGGAGTTGGCTCCAACAAACTTAAAGATTTTAATGAAAAACAGATTACTACAGCAGATAAAATATAACTCTGAATGCTGTGCAAAATGACAATAATAACTGTAAGTCTGGGCAAGAAAAATGAAGGGAATAATAATAATAGAAATAATAATAATAACAAAAATGTCAGTCAAATATCAACGAGCACTACGCCAACAAAAACTCATTACTTCTAATTTGTCCCTCATTACTCTTGGGGAAAAATAAGAAGAAAATATTCTCTAAAATACCTATCTGTCATCGTCCAGTAAGTTACTCAGGAAAATTTTGATGATAGAACCGTTCTGCAGCCTCGGGGGAGTCGAAACAGTGCTCCGAACCGTATGACAGACGAAGTCTGGCCGGGTAAATTATGCCAAAACGAACACCACGCTTGTATAGCAAGCCCTTGACGTGGTTGAACGAGGCTCTCTATTTTAGCCACGGAAGCACAGAAGTCTTTATAGAATTTGATTCCCTGCCCCTTGTATAGAATCTCCTCCGTGACCCACTTGAGCAAGATTTTCTTCTCAATATAGTGAAATCTCACGATATTGGCCTTGGCGAGGTTTGGGTCTCAACCTGCGATGAGCTCTGTCAAGCTCCCGTGGAGCAGAAAGGACGTCACAGAGAATTTCGGTAAAAAAGTCAGTCACGAACTGCCCTCTATCCTTTCCCTCAACATCCTCTGGTAGGCCGAGCACACAAATATTCTGGCGTTTAGATCACGAAACAAGGTCCTCCGCATTGTCCTTAAAGCGACATTCTCCTCCATTACTGATGTAACGCCAATGTAGACCCAATAGAAGCAATGGACGAACAGATGGAGTCCAGAGACAAATTCAGCAGCGTGGTGAGTTCACCAGTAATATTTTTCCATATTTTATCCAGTTCGCTAACCAGCTTGTCAGTCGTTAGCGGGGTTGAAACGTCATCCGCCATGTTGCCACTGTCAGGGCCAAGATGAGACGTCTTAGACTGAGAGTTGTGTTTACCGCCCGCTCGCGCATCTTTGCTCATTGGTAACAGGTCGCCGGATACAAAATTTGCCTGTAAAAAAAGAATTAACCTTAAATAAGGTGTTATTTAGGAAAAATATAAAAAATTATTTCGGAGCGCTGACACCACGCGTCTCTCCTCTACATGGCAAAACCGGAAGTCCTATTTTTGAGAACTTTTGAATTGATCTATAATTATGTGAGTGGTCTCTTTAGATTTCTTGAGACATGCCGAATCAAACAATATCTGATGTTCCATGGTGGGTCATTGTGGGTGTCGCCCATTTTAAATTGTCGTAAAATGTAATATTTAACAAACGCAATTGCATATAATTACGAAACTGTATATGGTTCATCATCACCATATTCTGAGGTGACCTGCAAAGTTTGGGGCCATATATAGTATATAGTGCAAAATATATAGTCCAATTTATGATAATGCTCATAAGAAGTGATTGCAATAACATATTGTCATGCAACTTCTTTCTTTAGATCCTTTGGCTCATGCCGAGTTCTACACTACCTCATTTGTCATAATCAATGCTACTTCCTGTTGGGCATTTAAAAATGTTTTGATAAACCTAATTTTTCGAACTCCTCCTGGGGTGTTTGTCCAATTTTCACGAAATTTGGGAAACATCATCTACAGACATCCCTGAAAAAGAGTTATTAGAAGTTTTTAGATCGGCCAGTCCGTTCTCGTACAGCGCTTTAACAAATTTGAGGATCAGCACACAATAATGATATAAGGCTGTATCTTGCCATTGCTTTGGTATATTAATCTGAAACGTTGTAGGTGTAATTGTCATAACATCCTGACCACATTAAAACAAATTTTGTGACAGCTCCACCTGCTCCAAAAAATGTGTAAATCACTTTATTGTGCTGTAATAGGTTTTACCCATGTTTTCTTAAATAACTGTTTTTCTAATCTTGTTTTTCTTAATCTCATTGCTCAAGCATCAAATGCCTTCCATAGTGCCGCTCATGGGCTTGACCGTCATTGCTGCTTGCATCTATATTTATTATACTATAATAATTTGTTGGCTTCCAGATTTTAAAAATTAAGTTACAATTAAGTTATGCTTAATGAAGCTATTTTTTAATGAGCATAAATTGTGCAAGGAAAACTGTAACTGAGTTACTGTCATAAAACTCTCAACCACACCACTGATGTCATTGTAATTACTGATTACTGATGTTCCTCATGTAATTAAAGTTGACTAATGATTTCTTTAGTGGCCAGTCTCTGCTATTATTGTTTCCAGTGAGTTTTTTTGCAGTATGCAGTCTAATGACATTGGAATGTTATTCTTTATTGCTGTTATGTAAAGACGGCTCAATGACTGTGAAAATTGCTATTTCTTTTCTTTTATTTAGTTATCAACAGCTGATAGTGTAATGACAGGTCAGAAGCTCTTGTATCCATTTGCAACATTTATTAGGAACAACAGACAGGCAGGGTTGGTTGCCAGCAAACAGGTATGGCAGAGACCAGGCAAAACCAAAACGATAAAACAGTCCAAGATCAGAGCAGGCAGAAAACAGTCAAAAACAATAAACAGTCCAAGATCAGGACAGGCAGCAAGCAGGCAAAAACGCTAAACAATCCAGGATCAAAAGGGCAGGTAGCAAACAGGCAAAACTGATAAATAATTCAAGTCAAACACAGGCAACCAGTAATACATGGAAAACCGCTGAGAATTGATGGCTGAGGCAAATCAAGACTTTGCAATGAATGAGAGTTTGGGTGTGGTTTATATAGGGGTGGTAATGAGCAGCAGGTGAAGTAATGGAAGTAATTAGTCCCAGGAATGAGGCATGTTGAAAAATAGAGTCCGATCAGGAACTAGTTAATATTCAGGTGAGGGTTTCCTCTGGTGGTGTGGAGGAGGCGGCGTGGGATACTCCTCTGTAACGGATAGTTTTAGTTTATTTTATTTATTATTTTTATTTATTATTTTTTTTGTTTATTTTACTCTGTTTAGAGTAGACCCTACATAGCATAATCTGTATAGAAATGGATGGAAAGGTCAAATCGGTTTCCTTATTGATTTTAGGAGAAAGTAATAACCCTGCCTGACAAGCCTCTGATTATGGTATAGTAAAGAGGAGGAATGCTGCCTATGAACCCAAGAACACCATCCCCACCATCAAACATGGAGGTGGAAACATTACGCTTTGGGTTTGTTTTTCTTCTAAGGGGAGAAAACAACTGCACCGCATCACAGCGACGAAGGACGGGGTAATGTATCGTTAAATCTTGGGTGACCAAAACCAAAACAATGGTGACCAAAACAATGAACCAAAACACACGGCCAAGGCAACAAAGGAGTGGCTCAAGAAGAAACACATTAAGGTCCTGGAGTGGTCTATCCAGTCTCCAGATCTTAATACCATAGAAAATCTGTGGAGGTATCTGAAGGTTCGAGTTGCCAAACATCAAGCCTCAAAACCTTAATGACTTGGAAAGGATCTGCAAAGAGGAGTGGGACAAAACCCCTCCTGAGATGTGTGCAAACCTGGTGGCCAGCTACAAGAAACGTCTGACCTCTGTGATTGCCAGCAAGGGTTGTCCCACTAAGTACTAAGTCATGTTTTGCTTACTTATTTCACTCATTTAATTCAATTCAATTGTATTTATATAGCGCATTATACAATGCTACATTGCTTTACAAAGCAGCTTTACATAAAAACAAAGAATAATAATAGAACACAGAACAAATGTCAGACATGTTAATTGTATTATTGCAAATAATATGTGTGAGATGTATAAGACTAATTAGGTATACTAAGTTTATAGTATGTTTATGAATAAAGGGTTGACTAAACTGATAAAACCACAAAATTATTGAGCAAGATATGCATTCTAGCTCACATAGGGATGGCATTTAATAGATAACATCTTCTGGGACAGGGGTATAAGGGATTTGCAATAGTACCATGAACTACACACAACATGCAAAAGTATAATACATACATACATAAAATATATACAATTTACAAAGCCCTAAGGAAGGTTAGACGTTGTCAGTCTCCCAGCAAGGAGGCCAACAGGGCGATAGTGGCAAGGAACCAAAACTCCGATGATGTATAGATGGAGAAAAAACCTTGGGAGAAGCCAGGCTCGACCGGGAGGGCAAGTTCTCCTCTGGCACGTTAAAGCTGTAACTGTCTTGGATACGAACAGGGTTGATTATAATGATTTATACTTATTTGTTGATGAGAAACCGATGGTTCCAATTATATATGACAGGCACTGAGAAATCGTAACAACAGAAACGGTGAGGCATAGTGTTACTAATTGCAGCCATAACATCACAAAAAGAAATTGCCTTCTTATAGTGTACTGAAACACCCGAGACCTGTCTATAGCACTTATTCATTGTTGCTCTTATTGTTGTTGAAATTGCTTCCCTGTACTCATTCGTAAGTTGCTTTGGATAAAAGCGTCAGCTAAATGGCTAAATGTAAATGTAGTAAACATAATTAAAATATTAAAGATATCATATGGGGGATGTTTTTTCCCCACATCCCTCCTCAAATTGCGTCCTCAAATTAATCATTGGTGAACAGAAAGTGAAATTTATTTGATTCATGGATAAATAATGCTGCTGACTTACTGTACTGCGTGTTTGTGTGGGAGGGGGTTTGAATATGTAGTAGAAATATATATAATTATGTAAAATGTATGTAATAATATGTGTATAACAATGTAAACATGGTTTACATGGACACTTTCTGTGTCCTTATAAAGAAAGTCACTGGAAAGTCCTGTAAGGGTTAGGTTTTGGAGTAGGGTTAGTGACAAGGGACGCACAGAAAAAAAAAAACCAATCACAGACAGCGATTAACACAAAAACCTTTATTCAAATTAATAGAACACAAAATTTCAATTTTATTTATATAGCATTTTTTACAATGTTACATTGCTTTAAAGCAGCTTTACATAGAGAAACAAAGAATAATAATAAAAACAGAACAAATATCGGATATGTTAATGGTATTATTGCAAATAATCTGTGTGGGATGTATAAGACTAATTAGGTATACTAGGTTTATAGTATGTTCACTATACATAGCTTACATAGAGATGGCATATAATATACAACATCTTATGGGACAGGGGTATTTGCAATAGTACCATGAACTACACAACATGCAAGTTGTGTAGTTCGCAGGGCTTCCGACCAGCTCCATCAAGCCCCTGCAGTTGATTCAGAATGCAGCAGCTAGAGTGGTCTTCAACGAGCCTAAAAGAGCACACGTCATGCCACTGTTCATCCAGTTGCACTGGCTGCCAATAGCTGCTCGCATCAGATTCAAGGCTCTGATGTTTGCATTCCAGGCGACTACTGGATCAGCACCTCCCTACCTACTCTCACTTCTGCGCACCTATGTGCCCACCAGAAATCTGCGTTCAGCTAACGACCGTAGCCTTGTGGTTCCATCCCAACAAGGGAGGAAATCACTCTCCCGGACTCTCTCTTTCACTCTGCCCGGTTGGTGGAACGAACTCCAGATCTCCATCAGAATGGC
>JAZGTJ010011436.1:0-16918 GCA_036877575.1 Botia almorhae
GCATGGCGTTAACAACGCCAAGGTCATGGGTTCGATCCCAGGGATTGCATATACTTAGAAACAATGTATAGTATAATGCAATGTAAGTCGCTTTGGATAAAAGTGTCTGCCAAATGCATAAATGTAAATGTAAACTCAGCCACATAAAATGTCAGAGCGGGGTCAGCGAATGCTGAGGCGCATAGTGCGCAGAGGTCGCCAACTTTCTGCAGAGTCAATCTCTACAGACCTCTAAAGTTCATGTGGCCTTCAGATTAGCTCAAGAACAGAGCAGAGAGCTTCATGGAATGGGTTTCCATGGCTGAGCAGCTGCATCCAAGCCAAACATCACCAAGTGCAATGCAAAGCATCGGATGCAGTGGTGTAAAGCACGCCGACACTGGACTCTAGAGCAGTGGAGACACATTCTCTGGAGTGATGAATCACGCTTCTCCATCTGACAATCTGATAGACGAGTCTGGGTTTGGCAGTTGCCAGGAGAACGATACTTGTCTGACTGCATTGTGCCAGCTGTGAAGTTTGGTGGAGGGGGGMTTATGGTGTGGGGTTGTTTTTCAGAAGCTGGGCTTGGCCCCTTAGTTCCAGTGAAAGGAACTCTGAATGCTTCAGCATACCAAGAGATTTTGGTAAAAACTTTGTGGGAACAGTTTGGGGTTGGCCCCTTCCTGTTCCAACATGACTGTGCACCAGTGCACAAAGCAAGGTCCATAAAGACATGGATGAGCTAGTTTGGTGTGAAAGAACTTGACTGGCCTGCACAGAGTCATGACCTCAACCTGATAGAACACCTTTGAAATGAATTAGAGTAAGGACTGCATGCCAGGCATTCTCATCCAACATTAGCTTCTGACCTCACAAATGCGCTTCTGAAAGAATAGTCAAAAATTACCATAAACACACTCCTAAACCTTGTGGAAAGCCTTCCCAGAAGAGTTAAAGCTGTTATAGCTGCAAAGGGTGGGCTGACGTCATATTAAACCCTATGGATTAACAGTGGGATGTCACTTAAGTTCATATGCGCCTAAAGGCAGATGAGCGAATAGTTTTGGCAATATAGTATATATATATCCCCTAGAGTTCACTTAAATTGTCCTTACGTGTGACAAACAAAAAAATGTTTTCTCATACTCATATACATAGAGTATAGCATGTCACACTGTAACATGTCAACTGCCCATATGTAGTTTATATTGATGGAAAATAACCCTTTTCGACAGTGTGTTGGTGTGAGGCGTGAATAAGGGGCACACCAAAACTGCGATTGAGTCAATGCAAAGCAGTTCCATTTTAATAGCCTTTCTCCACATCAGCCACGATGCAGCAAACAGCAACATCACTCTCTGCATACACCACAGAACTTCCCACAAGAAAACAAATCTGTTAATTACAATACATACCCTATAGTATAGCTGCTGTTAAATTAATACAAATTATTATTAATACAAATTAATAAAAAATATGCTGTCACATGAAATTTACAAAACACAAAATAAAATAAGAAATACAAAACCATCCATCAAAAATAACCACACGTGTACGTTGGAAACACCTTAACAACAATATATTTATTTAATTAGCATGGATGACCAAAATAATTATGTAAATTGAACAGGTGTCACAAGGAACAGCAATAATCGTTCTTGCCTTCCCATAAGGAAGCAGAACTGACAAAATGACAGTTCCACCCATGTACAGAAGGGCTTACACAATAAAACAAATACAACACAGCCCCCCCCCCAAGGCAGGGAGAACATATTGCGTAATAGTGCCACTGTCTCCAGTTTCACTTGTCTCCACAACTTCCTCTTCTTACTCTGAAAAACCTAAGACAATTTCAGTCACTTCCTCAGTCAGACTCTTCTTGGGCTATGTACTTGGAACCCACTGGGAACAACATAGACTGGGCCAGAAGTTTGCGGTGAATGACTCTTTTCCTGGCACCATCTTCTGAATGAACAACATACACTGGCTGTTTCTTCACCACAACATATGGATGTTGTTCTTACCTGTCAGCCGGCTTCTGTTTCCCCTTGATATTGCCCCTTTTCATCATCATTTTGTCACCAGGTTGGGATGCATCACTCTTGAATTTCTTATAATAATGTTTCTGATGATCCTTCTTGCTGTGTGAAAGAAATCCACTGTGGGCAGGACTGAAGAGTTTTGTGACCTCTTGACTCGACATCCTTGAGAGTCCATCAGCATTACACTTTCCTTGCCTTTACCTAATGTCAAAGTCAAATATGGCAAGGTGTGACACCCAACGCTGGCTTGTGGCATCCACTTTTGTTGTACTTATTATAAATTTAAGAAGGTTGTTGCCATTCAGCATAGAAAATGTAAGCCCGTAGAGGTGGTCATAGAACTTTTCTATAACAGCCCACTTCAGACCAAAAACCTTTACCAGAAGCATCCATTTTCAGTACAAATGATAAGCTGTGGGATAGTTCACAACTGGTGCTGTAGTCAATCTCTCCTTCAATGCTTCAAATGCTTTCTCATATTCATCTGACCACTCAATTGGCTTAGCCGATCCAGAAGTTACTTTCACTCCTCTTCTTTTTTGGATCACCAGAGGTAAGGGTGCCACTATTAAAGAGTGCCACTAATCTTGCATATCCCTTGATGCCTGAGTACCTAGCAAATCCAACAAACCTTAGCATTTCCTTCACATTTGACGGCAGCTTCTAGTTTCTGACTCTGCTTATCTTTTCAGGATTTCCATGAATACCCTCTACGGACAACACATGGCTCAGGTTCTGATTTTTTTTTATTCAGTACACTGCACTTCCTTTACATTCAGCTTCAAATCATGTTTGCAAAGCCACTTAAGAACACTACTTTCAATCACTCAAAGTGCTTTTTGAAGGTCCTAGATAAGATAATTATGTTGACAATTATTTATGATGTACATTATGTATTATGTACATATGTAATTATGTATTAGTGTAGATCAAGAGGCTCTCAAAATTCAAGTCAACTAAACAGCAGGTCATCAATATTTGGAAGGTTGACAGGTTTTATGCTTATCATGTTCAGTCACCTCAAATTGCCAGTAACCAGATGTAAGATTGAAAGTTCAAAAGAACTTTGCCTGTCCCGATGCCCCCAATCTATCCTTGGTAGAATAAAAGTGCCCTTGGTGCAGCAGGAATTCATTCAAAAAGATTTAGAGTCTACCAAAGGTGTCTCATGTTGCACAGTGGTGGTGTGTCCAGTGCATGGAGTGTTTGGAGAAGACATCAGCATTTCATGACATTGTGGACCAGGAAAGCATTGGCCAGGAGGGTCCATTAATTGACAACCACATCCTTCTCAAACAGATTCAGAGGCAGACAGAAACAAACTTTTCTCACATTAGCAAGCAGGCAACCACAAGGCCTGCTGGTAACCCTTGGACAACTGACTGCACTGTTTTCTATGGATCTTTAATAACTCTGCCGATAACATTCTGCTGATTACCACCTAGGATTATTATTCCGGGGCCTGTATATTACACTTGACCCACTTTACCCTTTGCTTCACCCGGCTCACTTTTACTCACAGCCACCAGTGCAGAGTGCCACTCAGGGTTGGTCAACTTCCCTTTGGTCAGATATTTTCTGTCATATGATGCACACCTTCATTGTGCTCTGCCACATGAAATAAGACAAAATATAAGAAATAAACAACCATTCAGCCAAACTACCCACATATATACATATTTTTAACTAGTATGGATGGCCAAAATAATATATATAACCAATGAAATTGTTTGATTGTTATGAAGTCTCTAACTAATGATTGAATGAAAAGATCATGAGGTTGCTTTCATCTGTCTGTTTTATTCTCTCTAAATCTTGCTTTTTTCTCCTTTTCTGTTTACTAACTTTTCTATTTATTGTTAGGTGTCCATTAATATATAATATAAATAATCTTCCCCCATTCTCAGTAGCACCAGGTGTCTTACTTAAGCATTTCGTTTATCTGAACACCTTATTCTGCATATACTGTATACCTCTTTCCCTTTGGAAATTGTGTTTAACCCATGCTCAATGACCTGCATATGTAAATGTTGAAGTTAATTGGGCTCATTCTAATCTTTTTTTCTCCCTTGATGCTCTTTCCACTTTCTTGTTTTTCATGGCTCAAAATAGAAGTGGAGCAAAAAGGTAAATGACTGCTCTGGTTCTCAGTCCTCAGCTTCTTGTTTTGTGTTGTATGGTTTTGAACCTTGCACACCTCCCCTCCCTTATCTCCCTACATGATAATCCAGATCGACAAGATCTCTCAAAGCAACACCCTCAATAAACATTTTTGGGTTGTTGCTCACAAAACTTGTATGAATATTGTCTACAATCAGGGATTGCCCAACTTGAAGAACTTGAAGAAACTTGGGTCTTAGACATAAAATGTCAAAAATGTTTAAAGGTGATGTGTGTAATTTATTTTAATGTTAAAACACTTTCTTCTTATCCCAGTGTAATATACATACACTGGGATTGAGTGTCAGAACATCACAACATTGATTAAGTGAGTTTGGAACATTGTTTGTCCAACCAAAGGCAGATGTAGGAGTTTTCAGGAAATCTGTTTAAGTAAAATATTACCTTTGCATTTACATTCAGTGACTTGAGTGGTGCAGAAAATTATACACTTCACCTTTAAGTCAGCAACATTGACACGATCGGAAAATCTGCAGTGAATTCCGTATTACTTGAATTTGGCTTTTTCTTTCCATGGCATCTCTGGTGATGTGATATTGATGGGAGAGAGGCCACCTACCTGTAGCCATCCGCATGTGATATGCTGTTCATCACAGACTGTGCAGACATATCTAACTGATTCAACACCCAGGCATGAGTGTGTTCGGCAAGGGCCTCACTCTCCTGTAGGTAGCTTATATTCCTCAGTGGCGAAAGTGAAGACACTTCCCTTTGGCTTTCATATTATCTGTCCTAAACAGCATTGTCATCATGTCTCCTGTCCTTGACCTTTGTGTCCTCTTGACTCTCATATGTCCTCTGTTTTTCCTCAGACATAATCCATATGTGTTAACTTTTTAAAGGTATGGCTTTTGTGACAAATCTGCCATGTAACATTGGCGTAAAAATAATTGTGGCTATTTAGCAATTCTAAAACGAACCTTACCTGTCCATTAGCATTGTCTCTGCCATTTGCAGGGCTTTTTCACTGTTTGTTTGGTTTCCCTTTTTCTCGTTTGTCTGTTTTGTCTGTTCCATGTTTCAGAAGTATCTCAGGGAGCAAGGCCAACTCCAAACAATCTGTGAAGTTGCTCTTTCTTAACCTCTTGTGTTTCCTTTCAACTATACATGCACCAACAGTTTTGGAATTGCAAAAATGATATTGTGATGTATTAGCTTCAGAAATGCTTATTTTACTTGTACATATATTGTACCTAAAGAATATGTATAGAAGACAAATACAAAGTCCATTGTTGGTTGATTTTATAATTATTGTTCTTGCTTCCTGACCTTTTTCTTTCAGTTTTCATTTGCCCTGGTATTTTAAAAGCAGTTGGGGATCCGGCCTTTGTCTATGAGGCCGAACAGCAATCTGGAGCCTGGTGCAAAGACCCCCTGCAGGCCGGGGACAAGATCTACTTCATGCCATGGACTCCATACCGCACAGACATGCTCATAGAATATGCCTCGCTTGACGACTTACAGAGTGGTCAGCAGATGACTACGTACAAGCTTCCACACTGTGTGGACGGAACAGGATTTGTGGCATATGATGGAGCCATCTTCTTCAACAAGGAACGCACACGAAATATCGTCAAGTTTGACTTAAGGACTCGGATAAAGAGTGGAGAGGCCATTGTTGCCAATGCCAACTACCATGATACCTCACCATATCGCTGGGGTGGGAAAACTGACATTGACTTGGCGGTGGATGAGCAGGGACTGTGGGTCATCTATGCCACTGAGCAGAACAATGGACGTATTGTTCTCAGTCAACTCAATCCATATACCCTACGCTTCGAAGCCACATGGGACACAGCCTATGACAAACGCACAGCCTCCAATGCCTTCATGGTTTGCGGTGTGCTACATGTAGTGCGCTCCACATATGAGGAGAATGAAAGTGAGGCCAGCAAAAGCCAAATTAACTATGTGTACAACACTAAACTGCAGCAAGGGGAGTATACCGACATCCTGTTTCCCAACCAGTATCAGTACATCGCCGCTGTGGATTACAACCCAAGGGATAACCAGTTATATGTGTGGAATAATTTTTACATTCTGCGATACAATCTTGAGTTTGGACCACCTGATCCTGGAAAAGGTAGGGCTCCTTATGATTTCTCTGTTTGGTTTTGTAGAGAGGCCTGATTTTTTAAGTATGCACCTTAAGTGTAGGATGTTACGGATGAGCTTTAATTTTAAGTAGTAATACTGTGAGACTGAAGAGTCTCCTGAAGAGAGTCCACCTCTAAACAAAATGGCAGACTCAGGCACCAGACATGATTTACATTACTTATATGTGTGATTGTCGCCGGGACTGCATTGGAAGGTTGATTATCGTAGCAAGCCACTCTTAAAAGACCCATTAAGTGGGTGCTCTCACAGTCCCGTTTTTTATGGCCATTATCCTATTAACCAAACCCCAGGACTCAGACCGCCAACTTCTGGGGGAAAGGTGCCATTGCCATGTTTTACAAATGCTCAGCATATGTGAGAAGCCTAAAGTTAAAAATCTCTTTGCAATAAATTTAGACAATCCCAGTGTCATTTTGCAAGTGGTAAAGGGAACTGCGTAGCCTGTGCGAAATCATCGGCTGCAACAAGGGTCAATAAATAACTCCTATCTATTACATCTGTAACCCTCAGACCACGAACCGCAGGGGGAAAGACACATAGCATATATGAGAAGATTAGACATGACCCTACTTAATTGTTAAGTCAGTTTCTGTCAGGATACAATTTGTAATAAATGTAGACCATCTCTGTGTTATTTGGCAAGCATGAAGGAAAATGCGTAACCTGTGTGTGGCAAGACCATGTATCATTGGCTGCGACAAGGCTCCAGGAATGACTTGCCACAGAAGGAGAGATCAGTCATCAAGAGCCAATAGCTAGACAGGCTGGATTTGAAACTCATCTCTTAAGAGCTTATTGGCAACAGATGTGTCATTAGACAGCTCTCTTTGGTCAGCAGTAGGAGAGTAAGCGCAATTATTCACACCTACTCTTCTCTGAACAGAAAAATATGTGCTGTAAGTGCTCATGACAACACCCACCGACATTTAGCAACAGTGACCCCTTTTCACTAGGCCTGTTTGTTTCTGTCTGATTTTGTCTGCCAGCCTGCTCATAGAGGTTGAGCCTCGCCAACAAGCCACGTCAATGTAGACTCTAGAATTTTAATTGGCCTGCCATGCATAAGGAGAGGAATGCATGCATTGAGCCCATTTTCGCTGTGGTGCTCACTTGTATGTAAATTGGATTAACAACTGAATTATCATAATTGCCATCTGTGGGTGATCATGGCAATGTAGCGATTTGTTATTATGGCGCGCTGCCAAAGAGAAGCTTAAATATTTTTCTGACACCTCAAACATCTTTCCTTGATGCTACAGTTTCTTTGTGTGTTTTTTATGTTAGCAGCATGTTTTCCAGTTGTGGTAGAGTGCCTTGGAAAGAGAAAAACAACGTTTTTTTTAAAGAAAAGGCGTCATCGTGCCATTGTCAAATTGTGTGCCTTTACATCAACTTTAGTCTACTGCAGTTATAAAACAAGAGTTTAAACTAGAACATTAGTATGTTTCATTATGAAAACAATTACAGTTTGGTATTCAGAGGAACTTCTGGAACTTCATGCTTCTCTAAACGCCTCAGTATAAAATGTATTTTTCATTTCAGCTCTCAATAAAGAATGTAATAAAAACAACTTTAAAAAGAGAATCTAATGGTGCTGAAATAACGTCTCTTGCTGGAGTAGAGAAGCATCTGAGCACATAGATAAAATAAATTGTATATTAAGATTTATTGGGCTCACGGTCAAGTCCCTCAGCAATACCTGCACACAAAGCATCAGCAGAATTTACGCCAACCAAAATTCAGATGTGATGCATCCATGGGAGCGATTAAATATCATTATCGGACTTTATGACCTACCAATTAAGCTCTGACTGTGAGTTTAACTTTGGGTAATTACAATTAGCACAGTATCCAGCCTTTAAAAAGTGGGACACTGGCACACTGTTGTGCTCTAACACCTAGAAGAAATGCAACTGCAAAGAGGTTAAGTGAGGAACTGTGTGTTAAAACTGGTGGCATTATAATGCCCCTGTGCTGTTCCCATAACTCCCTGAGGGCGAAAACCAACATTAAACCCATCTGATTTATAAGGGGAATTTGTGTGCAGTGAACAGCATGCAGCTCATGTTATTACAAATGGGCTTGAAATGTGTTTATTACTCAAAAAAAATACTCTTTTCTGGTTCATTCACAATTTGGAAAGCCAGCCAAAGAGAAAATGCAGACCAACAAGATCTTTTCTTCAGTAGAAGTACATTATGTTCTCTCAGCTTATACTGCATAAATGCAATTTCCTTACTCCTTTAATTAGTGTATTGATATATTGGAGATGATATTATCATTATGATTAAATCCTCTTTGCAATGTTTTTCAGTTTTCGATTGCGTCTTATTTTTAAGAAAAGGTATGGTGTTGCGGATTTTAGCTTCTTGTGTTCATGCCTGTGAAATCATCACAGAAATATTTTTGTACAGTTTGTGTTTTACTTAAGCAATAAGGTACGAGAGACCATGATAAATGTAAATATACAGGGTGGGTGAAAAGTAACTAGGCATTAAAAATTGGTAATAAAGTCCATATTTCTAATACAAATCTATTGAAACAAATTGTACATGTACTTTATTACATAGGACAATGAAAGCGAATCTTTACATTTTAATGTAAGCACTGGTGGTATCAACCAGTTTCATCAAACGATCGGGCATGGAATGCACTTCTTCTGAAGGAAGTCGTTTGGGAAAAAAGGAGCATTGTATTTATCCCCTGCACTCTCTGTGGATGCCTCTGTTTTTGCTTCCCCTGACTCGCATCCGAATTGTTTTCCTGGAGGCAGTGTAAATCCTGTAGCTAATAAGCCATGTTTCGCCTTTCTGTGGTCTTTAGCGCGTGTACTGAAGTACAGTACTGTTTAAAAGTTTGGAAACACTTACTTATTAGGTGTTTTTTTTTTTTTTTTTTTTCCCACAGTTTACAATAGTAGTAAACTTATCAAAACTATGAAATAACACAAATGTAACTTTGAGTATTATGTTTTAAATGCATTTCTTCTGAAGGAAGTCATTTGGGATATTGCTGAGAACCTCTCACGGCTGAGGCCTGTACTATTGACATTATACACTGTACACTTGAGTATTTGACCTGTATGGGTGTTGCACAGTGATATATGCACCAGTTGGGTTGATTACTGTTGTGTTTGTTGATGCAATTTATTATTTTATATAATATATATGTATATAAAATATATATTATAAAAAAATGAACATGCTCTGCCTCTTTAAAGTCTTTCTTTTTGGACCCATGTCATTGCCAACTCCCTTATATTTTTCAACCTCTCAACTCCAACTACCTAGCTCCATTTTGGTATGCACCTTCCTATGATCCAGTCCATTTCTGGTGATTAAATGTATTGAATGTATACATTATAGAAATGTATACATTAAAGTGTGTGTGTGTATTTTGTTCAGTGTTCTGTGTGAAAATGGATGCATGGAATATACAACAATGGGCATTTCACAGACTTTAGGTACCAAAGAATATAATATCAATAAGGTATGGTATTGAGGATAGGAAGGAGAAAATCAAAAGGAATCAAATGTATTTATAAATTGCCTTGATGGCTTATTCTTCAAAGGGAAAATCTTGACGCTTCAAGATCCTCATATTGACACTTAAAAGGCATTGTCAGGGACAAGTCTGTGTCTCTGTTCAACATGGTGAAAAGACAGAATCAGAAGAAGTAATAATTACAAGGATTTTTCTGAGGTAAAGCAAAACGTGGGGGAAATTAATTTTCCATAGAACTACCATTGATCTGAGCGATAAAGATGACGTTGTAAAAGCGTAAAATTAATGACTCTTGTAGGTACTGAAAATGAGTTTTTTTTTAATTTATTTGCTTTTAATGCATAAAATCAGCTTCATAAAAGAAGAAAGAATGGTTTAATAAATTAATAAAACCTCTTGTGGTGAATACCATACATTTGAAGCCATTAGAGTTGACTTATTAGAGTTAAATTAATGCTTATATTTTTGAGTGAAACAGCAGGGAAAAGTGGATGCTGGTAATTGATTGTATGATGCAAAGTGGGAATTCTATACCAGAATCAAGACAGACCTGAACATGAACAAGCAAGGACAAAATAGCTCTGTTGATAAACATTTTCTGATCGCTGACATATCATGTTTTGGATTTGGCTGAGTAAGGTATGTTACTGTGTCATCATCTTTGGTTGGTCCTGGAACAACAATCATATTAAAGAAATTGAGTTTTAACCCGAACCCTAGACTTAACTATAACCTATCACTTAAAATAGTAAAAGATAATGAGTTAATAAGAGTAGTGTACAGACACATAACCCAGTCTTACCCAAACCCTAACATTACATTTAACCCTAAAATCAAAAGAAAATAGATGTAGAGCATTTATTTCAAAACCTTTATCTTCAGAATAACATGCACTGATCATTTGTGCGCAAAAAGATCAGTAAATAAGGTAAATAACGTTTATTTCAGTTTCTTTTTGGCTGTGTAATCCAAGCTTGGTTTGAAGGGTCACCGTCCTCAGAGAATACTCACAAGGGTGCTTCTGTGTGTTTTGAGTCTCAACACAAGACATTTGTGACAAAGAAGATAAACATTTGGAGCAAACAGGGCCTAGATCAGCTAAAAAGCAGAAGAAAAGAGCATTGTATTTCCCCCCCGCACTCTCTGTGGATGCCTTTGCTTTTGCTTCCCCTGACTCACATCCGAATTGTTTTCCTGGAGGCAGTGTCAATCATGTAGCTAATAAGCCATGTTTCGCCTTTCTGTGGTGTTTAGCGTGTGCACATAAGAGTTTCGAAACCGAGTCTCTGGCAGCAGGTTTTTATCTGCCTCTGGCTCTCCTAGCGGAATGTCACAGTGACACACCACTCTGGTAATGCTGCCATTTGGTAATGGAGTGTTTGACACGTGTTAGTCAGCCATGATTTGCGGAAGTGTAATTGCCAATGTGCTAAAGTAGGGCTGCAACAACTAATCGATAAAATCGATAATTATTGATAATGAAATTCGTTGTCTACGAATGCCGCTATCGATTAGTTCGGCTGCTCACGTTACTAAGGGGCGCAACCACAAGATGCACAAATACACAAAGATACACACAGATACACAGTGGCTCGCGCAATGGAGGTTACAGAAGCGTCTGCAGGAAAAAACGTGCACCCCAAGTCCTCCAAGGCATGGGAGCATTTTACATTAAACGTCTCTAAGAAGACGGTAACCTGCACGCTATGCAAGACCGAGCTTTCATGGCATGGAAGTGCCACAGTCACGCATGAACACTTAAAAAAAAATGGTGGTGTTACGGATGGCGAAACATCAGCAGGGTAAGTAAAACTGTATCTCTTCATCGTGTAAAAGTTGTATAGTTCAAGTGCTTTTGTTTAAACTGTTTGCTAACTTCGGGACAGTCGCGCTAGATCTGTTCACTTGCGACTCGCTAGCATCACATTGCGCAATTACCCCAATGAGCAATAGTGATAAGTTAAATGACGCTACTTTAGATTATCTTAAATTAAAGGGTGCGAATAACAGTAGAATATTACATTTAGTCATTGTTGTGGTTTTCAGCGAATGCTAATAACAGTACATTTGTGCACCAATGCATATTTTTTCCTTTAATTTTAATCAAGACTATTAGCTTTTTGCATTTCTACAGTTTTTTTATAGTCTACTACAAAGTTAACTTGTTAACTAGCAAATCTGTTTTCAAATGTAATTAACTGTGGTTTTACTTATGCATATATCATTTTATTATACAAAATTACATTATTTTAGATGTTTATATCTTAACAACTGAATATGTCAGTGTATTTTTTAAACAATATATTATACATAAATATACATACTGTCAACTTGCCATCTGCAATTATTGTTAAAAACAAAACAAATGTTACAAATGCATACTCAAATGCTGTTTTTTTTTTTCAGAAAGAGACAACTCAGCATAAGTGAGTTCATTTAAAAAAGAATGCACTCCTCAACAAGCAGCCACTATAACAGATGCCATCCTGAGTATGTTGGTAACTGACATGCGGCCAATGTCAATGGTGGAAGACGAAGGTTTTAAAAAAAATGATTGGCATCCTTAATCCAGGATACAAACTTCCATCAATGACCCACTTCACAAAATTAATGGAGAAAAATTACCAGGAGGCATTTTAAAAAGTTAAGTCTGCTATGAACACCACCAACAGCAGAATGGCTTTAACTGCTGATATCAAGAATCAAGAATCTTTAGTGTCACTATGCAAGGCACAATGAAATTTTGATCAGCAGCTCTTGGCTTAGGCACACAGTTGGACACATAACGACAGTTGGACACATAACGACACATAATAAAAAAGAGACATGCTTAAAATATACCTAGAGAAATATAAAATAGAATAAAGAATAAAAAAAAAGTAAAACAGTGCAAATTAATGTTTAAAGTGACCAGTATGAATATATTGTACAAATTGCAGTGTCCTAATGGTTTAAAGTGCACATTGTCTGTGTACAGAGGTTTATTGCTCAGTCTTTGGGGGGGTGGGATGTGTATGGAAGAGTGGGATAATGGGTTTAATGGATTTCACAGCTCTGGGGAAAAAGGTGTCTCAGTCTGTTGGTGTGCGTTCCGATGCTCCTGTACCTCTTTCCTAAGGGTACCACTCTTTCCTGGGTGGGTGGGGTCTGCAGCTATACGACCAGCCCTCCTTTGAATCCGGCTGTCGTATATGGAGTCCAGGTGTGGGAGAGGACTCCCCACAATCCCCTGTGCTGTCTTCACCACCCGGGCCAAGTCCTTCCTGTCCTGTGCAGTGCAGCTCCCGTACCACACTATTGCACTCAGACAGAGAATGCTTTCTATTGTTCCTCTGTAGAAGTTTGTCAGGAGCTGAGGGGAGAGTCCAGTCCTCTTAAGCTTCCTGAGGAAGAAGAGCCTTTGTTGGGCCTTCTTCACCAGGTGGGACGTATGCATGGACCAAGACAGGTCAGATGTGATGTGAATGCCCAGGAATTTGATGTTGTCCACCCACTCCACCTCCTCCCCATGAATATGGGGACAAGGACAAGTGTTATGGACAAGTGTTGCCACTGACGCATACCTTGGCATTACATGCCATTACATTGGAAATAACTGGAAGATGACATCTGTCTGCCTTACAACCTTGCCACCGGAAGACAGACATACCGCAAACAACATTTGAGAATGGCTGGAAGAAGTAGTAGTCAGATTTCAAATCCCTTTTGAGAAAATTACTGCCCTTGTACATGACAATGGTGCAAACATTGTGGCTGCTGCAAAACTACTGGAGGAGAAACATGGGTGGACCAGTATACGCTGCGCTGGCCACACATTGCAGTTGGTGATTAATGCTGCTTTAAAGGACAAAGGCATTAAAAGAGCTGTTGGAGCTGCAAGATGTCTGGTAGAACACTTCAAAAAAGTGAGCTAGCCTGCAGTAAGCTTAAAGAGAAACAGAAACAAATGGGCACACCTGAGCACAAACTTGTTCAAGATGTAAGTACCAGATGGAACAGTACATTCTACATGATTGACAGACTGATTGAACAGAGGTGGCCTTTAACCGCTACTCTTTCTGACCCATTGATCACTCACAGAGGCAAACGCTATCTGGATTTGAAACCAGAACAGTGGAGTCTGCTTGAAGAGCTATCCACTGCTCTTAAGCATTTCGAATGTGCAACTGTTTTTATGAGCGGGCAGGAATCGCCTCCAATTGTGAAAGGGCTGTTAAAGTCTACTGAAGGTGCTACCTTTGATTCAGGTCCAGTGAAGTCCTTCCAAGCCAAAGCAGTTGAGCAGCTTCAAATCAGATGGAACCAGCTCTTTGAACAGGCAGATAATTCTGTGATTCTCTCCTCTGCTCTGGAGCCAAGGTTCAGAAGACTGAAATTTCTGTCACCTGAGCAAAATAAACCGTGCAGGCTAACGTGCAAACTAAAGCACTCACAGCAAGAAAGGAGATGGAACAGCAGCAGCAGCAAACAACCACCTCAGCCAGAAGAACAGAAGCTAAACCCTCAACATCTTTGCTTGACTCACTCCTTGAGTCTGGAGGCAGCAGTGAGGAAGAGAGCAGAGAGGAGAAAGCTGAGGAGGACCTCAACACTCAAATAAGGAAAGTCCTGGCCTACTTTGTTGAGAGGCCCCTAGCCAAGGATAAAAATCCTTTGGATTGGTGGGGACATAAAGAGAAATACCCCACTTTGGCCAAATTAGCCAAATCCTACTTATGTATCCCGGGCACCTCAACACCATCTGAGCGTCTTTTCTATGCTGCAGGTTGCATAGCTTCCAAAAAATAGCCAGCCTCAACCCAGATCATGTGGACATGCTGGCAGTTTTGCATTCCAATTCAAAATTTTGGAATCAGTGAATAAGAAATGTTCATATGCACAACTTTGAGCAGTGAGAGTTTTCCTGTTCTTCTGAGTTCTACCTCTGTATCAAAAAGTAACATTTTCTTTCTTCAAATTAAACATTTTGTAGAAGTGAATAAGAAATATTTATATGCAGCACTTTGAGCAGTGAAAGTTTACCTGTTCTTCTGATTTCTACCTCAGTTTCAAAAAGTATGTTTTTGTCCTAATTTCAGAATGTGAATATAATAGGAGTACAACAATTTTTTCTTATTTTTTTAATTATATTTTGGATATTTTGAGAAGTTTTACTGTTCAAAAACAAACTTTGTCTTTCATTTAAGGTTTAAAATGTCAAAATTAAAGATCATTAAACTCTATATGTGGCTTTTGCATTTTTTAAACTTTACTTTTATACATAAATAATACCCTGATTTATGGTTTTTTATAGTTATAAGCAAAACATCAAATTAAAGAAGTTTAGTTTTTATCCGATTAATCGAAAAAATAATCAGCCAACTAATCGATTATGAAAATAAAGTAAAAACACATTTGTCAAAACAGGTGTTTCTTTTTACATGTCCACAGGACAGAAGTACAGTACTGTTTAAACGTTTGGAAACACTTCAAAACTATGAAATAACACAAATGTAACTTTGGGTATTATGTTTTGAATAACACAACTGAAAATAAACACTACATTACATTTATGCACTTTGGCAGACACTTATCATATTTACACTTATCATACTTATCCAAAAATCCAAAACTGTATTCACAGTATACAGTTTATCGGTACATGGTTAAACAGGGTTATATTCTAACATTCAATGTAGCCACCCTTTGCCTAGAATTTACAATTGACATGTTATTCTTGAGGAATCATTCTGAGAGTTTTTTTTAAAGAGTTCTGGAGAAGTTCCCCGTTCACCATATGCTCTTATTGGCTGCTTTCTCTTCATCATTGGTCCAATTAAAAACCATTTTTTTTAAATAGTTGCAATTTTCTAATAACAGGATTTAATATGTTGGCACAATTAAATTTTTGTCTACAATAATAATTTTAAACAATTAAGCAAACGGTTTCAGATGATAAGACTTTAAAGATAAGAAACATTTCACTGAAGTGTTTCCAAGCTTTTGACCGGGAGTTTAAACAGATTAAATGCTGTGTACATAGCTGCGCTTTGAGACTGCTAGTATTACAAATGGTGGGTTTGGCTGTAGACTGGTTAACAGTTTGGTTAGTATTTTTCTGATTATAAGGTTTATGAGGGGATTATTTTATCAAAGTTTAATTTGTGGTGTTTTGCTAAGGGAAGCATTTGAATAGTTAGGATTAGGATTTGAACAGTATTAAATTTTGGTGCGTGACGTAAAAGTTGTTCCTAGGAATGGCGTGAAAAATAATAATAATCATAACAAATAGCCATTCCAAATAATGTAAATAATGTAAGCAGCAAATAATGTAGTTTATTATCCTATTTAAAGGTTATCAAGCAACAGAGCTATTTGGTGTACTAGTATTGAATATTTTGTCTCAATACTCTGATAAAAAAAATACATGCTTAAATGGAACACTAAAACATTCTAACACAGCTTAGGGTTTTGCAAATTGTAAATTTCTGATATATGTAATATTGTATATTATTTATGTATGCATGTATTTTACTTTTGTGTGTTGTGTGTAGTTCATGGTACTTATTGCAAATACCTTATACCCCTGTCCCATTAGATGTTATCTTTTATATGCCATCTCCATGTTAGCTGGAACGCATATCTTACTTAATGAATTTGGGGTTCAGTCAACCCTTTATTCATAAACATACTATAAACCTAGTATGCCTAATTAGTCTCATATATCTCACACATATTATTTGCAATATCATTAACATGTCTGACGTTTGTTCTTTGTTTTATTTTTTTTATATGTAAAGCTGCTTTGAAGCAATGTAACAGTCTAGAGGGCAACAGTGGCAAGGAATCAAAACTCTAATGATGTATAGATGGAGAAAGAAAAACCTTGGGAAAAACTAGGCTCAATTGGAAGGGCCAGTTCCCTTTCAGTCAGTCACGTTCGACGTTACGTCAAGTGACTGACGTATGGGGTCTTGCTTGAGAGCCCTATCACCTTCGCGTAGTAAATAATCACGCCAATGAGCATCGGCCCGAGAGGAGAGAGCCAATGAGCATTTGGGCAAAGCGCAGTGCGTCGGCTCACGCCGGAAGCGGGGTGTATAAAGCCGGCC
>JAZGTJ010011437.1:0-16917 GCA_036877575.1 Botia almorhae
CAGTGTCTAGGTGTTGCAGGTTGGACACCTCTCCTCTCCAGGACACCCTGAACGACCTGTCAGAGAGATAGGATCTGAACCACTGAAGTGCTATACCTGAAACACCCAGAGATTCGAGCGTCATCAGGAGGATCTGGTGGTAGCAGAATGAGAACTGATGATTTGGAGTCCACTTTAGCCAGTCTAAGGTCTTCAACAACCGAAAGCAGTGCAGTCTCGGTCGAATGACCTTTCTTGAAGCCGGATTGATTGACATCCAAGAGGTTGTTCTGGGAATTTTAAGACAACCAATGTTTCTGTTGTATTATTTCATTTACATTTATGCATTTAGTGGACACTTTTATCCAAAGCGACTTACACGATAAAAAAAATTAAGTGATAAATCATAAATTATATGATAAATCATAAGGAGGCAATAACAATCAGCTAATGTTACAGTTTCCAAGATTACAACATTTCAATGCTTGAGAGAAGTGATACCTTTTTTAATAGATAGTATTCTTGCTGAACACACATACAGTGTGACCGGTTATGTCTGATTTGTTAAAACTGAGGAACCCCTGTGGTCAGCTGATGTGACATTGACTCCTCTCCTGTCAACAATACCTTGAAGGATCAGTCTGTGAGATATGAGCTGAACCAGTTAAGTGCAGGACTAGTTCTTATTGAATGGACTAAAGAGACTAACAGTTATGGGATTAAATGATTCAGTGAATAGTGGTAACTGACTCACTCACTGAATCACTGAATCAACTCTATTTTCTGTCCCGCTCTGAACTTTCTGAGACTTACAATTGGCACACAAACATATATATAGAGTGCTGCTTGAAAGTTTGTGAACCCCTTAGATATGATTAGGTTTTGTGTAAAAAAAACTTAACTTTAATACTGGACAAACAAATTATATATATATATATATATATATAGTGTCATTATTTATTAAACAAAAGGGGTTAATCTAACAAAAAAATTTGACTTGTGCAGAAGTATGTGAAGCCTTTTATTTAGTAGCTTATGGCACCTCCTTTTGTAGACATTACTTCAACCAAACGTCTTCTGCAACCACTGACTAGTCTCTCACATCTGTCTTTGGGGATTTTTGCCCACCACTCCTTGCAGAACTGAGAGAGGTTGGAAGGATATCTGGCATGTACCACCTGCTTCAGGTCTAGCCACAACATTTCAATTGGATTGAGATCTTGAGACTTTGACTGTCCCAATCAACAATGTAAACCTTCAATTTAAGTTTCCCTAAGTAATATGGAGTCGCCCTGGACCTGAGGCAGAAATGCAGCCCCAGACCTTCACATTTCCACCACCATGCTTCACTGTTGGGAGGAGGTTCTTTTCCTGGAATTCAGTGTTGGCTTTTCTCCAAACATGGCGGCTTTAATTATGACCAAATAAATCTATTTTGGACTCATCTGTCCAAAGAATAGACTTCCAAAAGGCCTCTGGTTTGGCCAAATGCTCTCTGGCAAAGAAATGGGCAACTTTGTTCTTTTTTAAAAGCAAAGGCTTCTTTCTAGCAACCCTCCCATAAATGTCACATCTGTTAAATTTTCGTCTGATTGTAGACGCATGCCAGAGACGTCTGCAAGGTGATGTGTGGGTTGGCCTTTGCTTTATTTATTATTTTTCCGGTGCTTCTTGATGATAGTTTTGATGGGTGTCCACTTCTAGGCAGAGTTGTGGTCATGTTGAATGTCTTACAGTGGATGGATGGAGTTGGAATCTCATGGAGATGGTCTTGTAACCTTCCCCAGACTGATGGGGTGTCACCACCTTCTTCCTGATGTCCTCGGATATCTCCTTTCCTCTTGGCATTGTCTGACTCCCTGGCACTACAGTGGTTTGGTTGGTTTCCTCTCTCTTTTAATCAGTGTTATCCAACCACTTTCCTAAGGATGTCTAATTGTATTGGTCTGCTTAACTGATTAAGCACCCAAAATATTAATTTCACCTGAATCGATTACATTTAGTCATTTAGCTGACACTTTTAGCTGACGGTTACCCACTTAAATTTACCAATGCAGCTGGGGCTTCACTTACTTTTGCACATACAATAATTCAATCTTTTATGTAGTTTTTTGGCTACTCAAAAATTACCTCTAAACAAACATATGCAATTGATCAACATACATCTGACATTTAATTTATTAAAAGCAGGTGATGTCAATGTGTTGTCAAAGGTAAACATTTGCATGATTTTTTTAATAACAACTTTACAAGGTTTCATGTTAACATCTGGTAACTGTTCATTAATTAGTTAACATGAACTAATGAACAACTACTACATGTTTCTTTGTTAATTTTAACATTTAATAAAATATATTTGGAATCAGAAGTTCTATCTTTTAACCTTGGTTAATTCGCAATTAACTAATATAAACAATTGCATTTGTATTAATTAACATTAAGATTAAAAAATGCTGTAAAAACATTGTTCATTGTTAGTTCATGTTAGTTAGTTCAATGCAAGTTAACTAATAGTTAACTAGTTAATGGTTAATAGTTAATTAATGTTAACTAATGGAACCTTATTGTAGGTGTTACCATTTTTTATTGTAATTTTTTATTAATTACAAATAACATTAAATTACTAATTAAATCTTTAGAATAATAAGTTTAGAGATTTAATCTTTATAATAATAATCAAGGTCACATTACCTTTACAACAAAGCAGAAGTCCATCATGAACATGAAGCTTAGCTTAGACAAAGAGGTTTTTTTACACCTTAACTGGAAATGTTTAACTCTTTAAAACTAAGTGTGAATCTGTTCACTCATCAGTCATGATTTGTGGGCTTCTGTTTTTATTATTGAAATGTAAAATAATAATATTGATGTATTGTTTGGTTGTGATTTAGTTTTAAAAGTGTAAAAGGAAATGGCTGATGTGTGTGTATTTGTTTGTTAACCTCTGGGACGGTCAGGGGAAAATGAGGAATGCAGAGTTTTCTAGCCATGTGTTTCATCAATACATTCAGACAGGAAACAGCCCTCACCCCTCACTGCTGTTACCAGACCTCTCTCTGTTTTACACACACACACACACACACACACACACCAGGAGAACAGGGAAGTTTCAGTCAAAAGCTGTTGCTGTTCTGGATTTCAAACTGTTCTTTTGATTTGCACGATGTTTCGAGGCTCTTAAATCTTCTGGAAATAAGAAGTGTTTTCTTCAGAACAGAAGAATGCATGTTTTATAAAGGTGTGAATGTTTTGGATGCTTTGACGTTCCTGGGAGCAGGTTTGGCCACATAGCTTACATTTTCAGGGCAAACAGAAGTTTCTGTGTTTGTAACTGATGTTTACACCAGTAGTGTTGCTGACATGGATTACTCACTCTCCTCTGTCAACATTTGGTTAATAAACGGTTGTCGCTGTTCCTAAAGGAAACATGATCTCAGAATTCCCTCATTTAAACTAAAGTGTAAGTAATTCAGTTGTCTTTGTTGTTATTTTTAAATGTTCTTGTATTCTTTTCCCCAATACAGTAAAAAATATTTCTGCTGTAGAATATGAAATGAAGTTAATAGTCAAACTTCAGAGCTGGGTTGTGTTTTCATTGCCATGTGTGTTGAGGAAGCTTTTGTGTTCTTTAACTGTGTAGCTCAACACCTCACTGATGCTGGTTTGTGGTTTCTCTGTCAGCACTCGGTGTTGTCATGGAGACTGTCTTTGTCATCAATTGCATTATTATTAGGAAAAGAAACTTCAGCTCAGCTCTTCTGAAAGTCCCACTTCTGCTTGGGTTGGTTGGTTTCTTAATCGACATTAGACTAACATGTACATTTTTACATACATTCAATCTAATTCAGTTTTTAAATATCTTACTACACTAGAATATTGAGTAGTGACCTTTAATATCGGACATAGTTTTTCAATTATTTAAACAAAACGTAAGTGCGAAACTCACAGCCCATCACAATGTCCCTATAAGAAAATCTGTACATTTTAAAGCAGTTGTCTGTTTGGTGAAAATCACTCAAAATTTCCTCTGTGAGTCATTAGATGTAGAATTTATGTCCTCAGCACATGATACATAAGTTTAATACTCTTCCCCTCAGTTTAAACTGCTTTTAGGTGAGTGTACAAGTTGTTGGTTTCTAAAGCTGCAGTACAGTGAGTTGTTCAGGGGGAGGCATGTAGGAGAACTTTTAGAGTTTAATCTGACAGTCTCACTGGAGTGTGACGGAAACTGTCAAAGCAACCCTGACCTCTGTCTTCCTCACATAACCTCCTTCTGAGCTGCTAACAGAATAAAAACGCATTTATACTGCATCATCAAATATCAAGCCTGGAAACCCTTCCATCTAAATAAGACATTTCTGTGTCTGGAAAAATGTCCTTAAAATTATAGTTTACCCCCAAATTAAAATTGTCTTATTTGCTTATCCTCATGCCGTCCTAGGTGTGTGCAGTGCATTCAGAAAGTACAGTCATATTCCCTGCACTTTTTTCAATTTTGTTGCAACTTGATACTACAATCATTTAAATTCATCAATCTACACTTAGTACTCCATAATGACAAAGTGAAAACAGAACTGTAGAAAAGTCTGAATTTATTAAACAGAATAAAATTAAATATAACATTTGCATAAGTATTCAAACCCTTTGCTCAGTATCTAGTTGAAGTTTTGACCGCAATTGCAGTCTCAAGTAATTTTGGGTAATGATGCAGCAAGCTTTGCACACCTGAAATTTAGGATTTTCTGTCATTCTTCTTTGCAAATCCTCTCAAGCTTGATCAGGTTGGATGGGGACCGTTGATGGGCGGTCAGGTTCTGAGCATTGTGGAACAGGGTTTCATTGAGGATACTTCTGTACTTGGGTTCATTCAGCTTTTCCTCAACCCTGACTAGTCCCCCAGTCCCTGCTGCTGAAAAACAGCCCCACAGCATGATGCTGCCACCACCATGCTTCACTGTTGGAATGATATTAGGCAGGTGATGAGCGGTACTTGGTTTCCTCCAGAAATAACATTTAGAATTGAAGGCAAACAGTTTAATCTTGGTTTCATCACACCAGATAATATTGTTCCCCACAGTCTGAGAGTCCTTCAGGTTCTTTATTGCAAACTCCAAGCAGGCTTTCCTGTGTTTTGCAATGAGGAGAGTCTTGCCACTCTGTCAGAAATCCTAGATTTATGGAGGGCATTGGTGATAGTTGTCCTCCTGAAACTTTGCCCCATGTCAGAGGGCAAAGAGGTAGGAGTCCTTGTTGTGCTTGCCCCATGTCAGAGGGCAAAGAGGGAGGAGTCCTTGTTGTGCTTGCCCCATGTCAGCGGGCAAAGAGGGAGGAGTCCTTGTTGTGCCAAACTTCTTCTCTTTGAGAATTATGGAGGCCATGGTGCTCTTGGGAACCTTCAGTGCAGCAGAAATTATTTTGTAGCCTTCCCCAAATTTTGCAACCAGATCTTGCAACAACTTGCAACAATCCTGTCTCTGAGCTCTGCAGGTAGTTCCTTTGACCTCATGGCTTGTTTTTCTTTGATATGCATTGTCAGCTGTGAGGCGTTTTATAGATTGGTGTGTGTCTTTTTAAATCATGTCCAATCAATTTAATTTTCCACAGGTGAACTTCAGTGAAAGTGTAGAAACATCTCAGCAACAATCTAGAGAAATATGAGGCACCTGAGCTAAATTTCAATTGTTCAAAGTGTCTAAGTACTTATGCCATTGTGATATTTCACTTTTTTCTTCATAACAAATTTACAGACATTTATAAAATACTGTTTTTACTTTCATTATAGGGTATTGAGTGTAGATTAATGAGAAAAAATGAATTTAAATGATTGTAGTATGAGACTGCATTATAACTAACATACTGTCTGCCTGTGTGTCAGATCGCGATGCACAAAGCGGTGGTAGCAGCGAAAAGACAGACACAGATTTTGTGTTTGCTGTTGAACGCTAATCGTGGGTATGGAAATATTTAGTATTTGGGAAATTAGATGGGCAGACAAAGAGATGCCAGGTAAAATACTCGGGAAATATGACAAACTTGTCAGTGCATTTAAAAAGAAAACATGGAATTGAAGAAAATATATGATATATGGCTGATGCAATACAGTCACTGTCCTCTCAAGTCATGTACCCATTATTTATTTTTTATTTTAAAAATATAAACTACAGTGTATTTGTTTGTTGTAAATGTCCCAATTGGGATACTGGATGTGCAGTTTTCAAAGAGTTTAATTAAATATTAATGTTATGTATTTTTATTGCATTTCTGGGTTTTGTGAGAAAAATGTAGCTGGCTGTGTAAACTATGCATGTAATATCTACATATGGAAAAATCAATCAATATACCCCCAAATAAATCAAATCAAAATCGCATTGCTAAAGTTTTTAAGGTATCGGCAAATATCGTATCACCGCATGAGAGAATCGATATTGTATCGTGAGGAGATGTCTGATTTATACCCCTAGCAAGTAGCAACTTAAGTGCCTATGAGCAAGTCATCTAACTCCCAATTGCTTCCCGGGTGCAGCAGTGCTGCCCACTGCTCTGTAAATAATATTCATTTTCTTTCACAAATGTATAATTTTGACATTTATTAACCCACTGGAGTCTTACAGATTACTTTTATAATAACTCTGATTGTGGATTGCTGCCTTTTTCATATCTTAGTTGTTTAGCGATAAAAATGCACTGACCAATGAGATTTGGGCAGAACTATGTTTTAATCTGCTGTAGTTCAAGCTGCAATCTGTAACTTTTACCTCTCTATCGCCTTTTCTGTTTAAAACATAAAATGTTACTTGCAGAGTTATTTTTTAAAGTGGAAGATTCACCACCCTCAGCACCCACATATGTGATTTAGTAGACAGAATTACTACTTTCTGTTTACAGATGGATATTTTCTATGAAATCTTGGTGAATTTTAAATCATTATTTTAAACGTGTTAAATTTGAAACCATTATAAACATATAAAGGGCTTTTTAGCATTAAAGAATGAAATTAGCCAGAATTTCTCTCGGCTTTGTGTCTTTCTCAGCATGCTCCCGGATGCCTTCGTTATCCTGCAGCCCCGTTTTAACCTGTCTCTTGACTCACTGCAAAATGAGAACAGCTGTTAGGTTTAGTTACGAGGGAGGCGATTCCCTTAACCATTTTGTCTCCAAATCTGAACCATGCCCCCCTTTACACAATTGTTTATATGTGAATAACTAAAGGTACATTTCTGGCTGTCACAGTTATGAACTTATGTTTGTTGTGCTTTTGTTTTTTTCCGATCTTGTTTTTGTTAACTTCCTGTTTTTACTTATTTGGTCAGTTTCCTGTTCTTGTTTAGTAATTAGTTAATCCCCAGAACCTGTTTTCCCCCTAGTCTGCCTCACTATTTAAGTTCTCACTTTACTTAAGTTATCTTGTCGGTAATTATACGTATGCTGTTGTATGTTCAGGGCTCGCAAAATCTCTAGCCCGATGTCCCGGGGCTATTGTGTCATCCAGTCGGGCTACCAAAATGTATTTCCGCCCTGCCGTCTGTTACGGGGAAGGCTTCCACTCCGCCTCCTCCTAGCCACCAGAAGAAACCATCTCCTGAGTACTAATATCAATTCGGACTACATTTCCCATGGGCCCTGTATCTGGGGCTGATCATTTCCTGTTTGGTAAACCTGATTCCAATCAGCTCGGGTATTTAAACCCTAGACTTCTAAGGTCTCTTTGCGATGTCTTGTTTTGCCCCGGCTAACATTACAGAGTGTTTATTATCATTGTCTACCTGGTTTATATTGGATTGTTTCTGGTTTTCTGATTGTTTGCTGCATGCCCCTTGACTTTGATTTGGATTACGATTTTGGATTGTTTGCTGCCTTCCCCGAGTTTACCTTATCTCTATCGCTCTGTTTGCCGGTATTGAACTATTGCCTGTTTGACCATCCTAAATAAACACGCTGCAGATGGATCCTTACAATTCTGAGTCTTCGTTACAGAAGACATTGTCGCTCAGGCATCACAGATCGCCCTTCACCAGCACCAACTTACCTGTCTCACCACGCTAACGGGGGAACTAGTTAGAGCACTCCAACGCTCACGGGCACCTCCTGTGACGACGGCGACACCCCCTCCAACACCCAGTCAACCGAGCCTCGCTATCACCTCTCCAGTCAGCCCGAGACTCGCCTTTCGAGAGAAGTTTAATGGCAACCCATCCCAGTGCAAAGGTTTTTTGCTTTAGTGCTCCCTGTTTGTGAATCAGCAGCCCGCGCTGTATCCAACCGAAAGCAGTCGGATAGCATTTATTTGTTCCCTGCTAACCGGTAAAACACTCAAATGGGTAACCGTTGTCTGGAGAATGGACGGTACTGTTTTCCCTACCTTTGACTCATTCCTACATTAATTAAGGGAAGTTTTTGAGCATTCGTCTGAAAGGATTAGTCCAGGTGAACAGCTGCTCATGCTCACTCAGGGGAATCGTTCTGCAGCTAAATATGCCCTGACATTCCGACACATGAGAGCCAATTGCCCTGTCTGAACTACCTCCAGTATTCTCCGGTGAGTGTAGCTTCAGATAATAACAATAATGCCAATAATGTGATTGGCTTTACCTTGTCACTCCGTCCCACCGGCTCCATTGCCTCCTCCTTTTCTTTCAGCTCCTTTCCGAGCCCTCCAGATCTCTGCCTGCGCCTCAGCCGCTGAAGCCTCTGCTTCCACCTTGGCCCTCTGGATCCTCATTGTCACCCTGGCTTGTCGGCTCCATCTCGGGCTCTGCCACCTCCTGCTCTGCCACTGTTGGTTGGCCCCATGGGGTCTTTGGCCGCTCCTCCGCCATGGCTCCTCCCTCCATGCTCCGCCGTGGGTTACCATCATGGTAGTGGTCTAGCTCTCCCTCATGTCTCTGCCCTGGTTCCTCCCTCCGTCAGCACCATCCTGGTCCCTCAAGTATCCTCCTTGGCTCCTTCCTCTGTCAGCACCGCCCTGGTCCCTCAAATCTCCTCCTTGGCTCCTTCCCCCGTCAGCACTGCCCTGGTCTTCTGTCTGTCAAGTCCCCCTCCCTATAGGGCCTTACGTGAAGCTCTCACAAGAAAAGTTGCTTCTAAAAGGACATTAAGATATCTCTAAAACGTCTTTGGTTACAAGCATTTAAACTTTGCAAGCGGTAATTGCTATTGCAATTTAAATATGACAGTCATAACTTGTCAGACATGGGAAATGCAAATGTACTTTGCATTTCATTTGAAATTTGGCAGACATTGTACGTATGCATTTTGCATTTGCGTTTGAATGCGTCACAACTTTTACACTTATAAACAGAAAACGCAATTGCAAATTCAATTTGCAACTACTTTTTAAAACTACAACAAACACGCTCCATATTTTACTAGTAGATCTACCGGTCTCTGTGTAAAATGAAATAATGATAGTATTTTTCTCAAGTCATTGTCCAGCCCTGTTAATATAGCTCCAAATTTCAGGTGAAAATTGTCATTTTGACACCCCTCTAAGAATGGATTACTCAGTAACTATTCAACAATGGCATTTAATATTTTGGCTTTCATGACTATTTATGTTGGTCTTCTGTAAAATATTTCTAAAAAATCAACCCTTTGAGCCTGGGACCTCTGGTTGACATGGAATGACCCGTAATAGTTTAAAACTTAATCTCTGCATGATCTTTATTACTGATGTTTAATTCCATTATTAGTTGCTTCCACCATTCCTTAAAAAATGTAAATGACCTGAATGAGTTAAATGTTCAATTAAATTAGTCTTTAACTTCTTATGTGTTCTTGTGTAGATAGAACAGGTGTATTACTCCATCTGTTAGACCAGTTAGTTTTTTTTAGGGGTGTGTAAAGGGCATCTTGGTTCTATTTTCCTTTCTTAAATGTGTGCTGCAAGATGATTGAATGAGTTAATGTAGTCTGTTTATTTTACTGTGATATCATACAGTATTAGCAGTAGATGTTCAGAAAGAGAAGCATCTTCTATTGTATTTATATAGTACTCTGTATGATCTGATGCATTGTGAAACTTTCTGTCTGTGAACTGGTGTAATTCTGACTCACTGACTGACTGAAGTAAATCAAAATGTTTTGCATATAATCCTCAATGACAGAATGAGATCTGAGAGCCAGACACCTGTATCTGTTGTATCCTCATGTGACGTACATTAACGCCTTTTGTTCTGAATCTGTTAGGAATTACAGTTGCATTTTGTTTTATAGGGTTATTCCTGTTCAAAATATTGGGGGTAGAAACATTCAAATGTGCCTACATGTTCCTTGGCTACAAAATTCATAATCAAATCCTTCTTTTTGCTATAATAAAGGTATTTGTTTCTCTGCAGTTTTGGCACGCAGCGTGGAGGCAGACGGGGTTGTGAATGCATCACTCTAGAACCATCAGAAATGATTGTGGTAAGTGGAACAGACCCTGCTGGCTGCTTCCCAAACATCATATTCCTCAGATAACATTGACTTTATTTGACCGTGACAGAACCCCTTCTGCTTATTAACACACCACTTTTGTCACAAACTTTTGGCACCTAGTTTAGGCGACATAAATCAAAATAAACCCTATTTACTTTTTTTAAATACACATTACTGGTCTTATTCATCAGTGTATGATATTCTAAAGTTTTATTGTAATGTTTTAATTGTAAATGTTTTAATTTAAATTAAGTGTCATAATCTGCCCTTAGGAAAGCACTAACATAGCATTTCCGGGTATGGATATCGTAAACTATCAGATAACCAATGGTTGTGGCCAGTAAAGAGAATTTTTTTAGAATCACTTTTTAAATGCAGCAACAATCCAATTTATTGTAATCATTCTAATTTTGCAAGATTTTACATTTTGGATGGTATAGTACGATTGCCAGACATCTGTCTGATGTGTAACAGTTAACAGTTAACATTAACAAAACAGAATAGCAAGTCTAAACACAACATTACTTCATCCTACATCCTAAAATAATCCTCTGCAGTCACTGCAGAGCTTGTATTATATGTTATGCTTCTCTGCCTTTATTTAATAAACCTTTATTTGAGACATATCTTCCATTGGCGGACAGTTATGAACACTCATTGAAAATGAAAGTTCAGTCTTTAGACTTTCTTTGCCTTTTTAACAGTAAACCATGGAAATGAGGTTACTTCAGGTTTCTTAATGCTTGCGTTTTAACTTGTATTCTTTCAAATCAATGTTTGAAAAACTCATTTGAAATGACAGAAATTGTTGATGATAGAAAGTCAAAATATAAGCTATGGTGTATTCATTTTACTTTATCTTTTAATTATTTATCTCTGTAATAGTTCTTAATTATTTCAGTGTACCAGCACAGACTCACAATCACAGATAGGCATTGTTTTATTTATGCTAATTGCGTTTGTGCTTCTGCTATAAGAGTTTCTAGACTTCATTATTGTTGGTTTAGACCTCAGTAGATGGAGGTCCAGCTCAGGGGTCTGTCAGCATAAGCCTTATTTTATTACACAAATTGTAAGCCGTATGTGAGGTGAACCTGCTGGATAATCAAATTCAATCAGCATCACATGACTCACAGCAGGAAATGAGCTGTGACATCATTCGTCACTGTATATATGAGATGGTCATGTTGTGCTTTAACTAGTGCTAAGCAATTTACTTGTTGAAATGAAAAACTGGTAGAACTCAAAATAGTTTGGTGGTTTTGTCACATGGTACAGTCAAACACTTTATAAACCCATGCAAAGAGAGAAAGGGGAAGTGCTACATGTCCGAGAAACAAACTGTTAAAAATGAGCCCCAACTTACGTTTTTACAGACATACTATCAGGAGTTTTTCTACAATGACTGCAGCTAACTTAGGTTTGGACAAGAGCTTATACAGACACCTCAATTACATCAGAAGAGGAAGCTCCTCCTACTGATAAACTCCTGATGTCACCACTGCCCCCAACATCCTTAGCTTCTGATTTAAAAAAAAACATTAAATATGACTGTAAATATTTATACATATTTATTAAAATAGTAGTAGCATTTGAAGTTTAAATCTTAAAAGACACAAACACCTGTGAGAACGAAGTTCAGGGCAGTTGAAGTAAAGCTGGACTGTTTCTGCTCTGAGAGGATATTTGTGTATTTAGAGCTTCCTGCAGGAAACTGTGGCCTTCGCTGTGCAATGCTACACTCGCTGACTCCATCTGTCAACACAAGAACGTCTCTTTCTCTTGCTAACCACATTCACTTTTCTCTGTCCTGTGGCATGTAAACACGATCACGATGAGTCTTCTACGCCTCCACAGGCTGTCTGTAATCTGGAAGAACTGGATGTTTAATCAGGATGCTGAGATCTGTGACGCTGGTTCTTTACAGGTGGAGAACACCAGCGATAGCGACGACACGGTTCTACAGAAAGACGAATCTCAGCGACGCTCACGACAATGCTTTCGTAAAGTCAGCCATGAAGGAGAGCATCAGCTAATCACAGACAATCAGGACCCCTCGCCCATGGTAAGAACAAGATGTTCACAACCTTAATAAACCATCCGGTCTGACCGGATGTTTCTGTTGGAGTTCACTGTTTAAACTTTAAATGCAGCTGACCTTTTTCAAATGCATGGAGTGACGCAAAAAATGGACAATGTTTTGCTGTTTGCTTCATTGTTATCTTTCATTTACCCTCTTTCTGTTTAACTTGTGTTTGTGAGGTTTATTCGCTGTTTTTTCTTTTTTCTGTGCTGTTTATTGAAGGATGTTTAGACACGTGATGGACGTAGTTTAGCATGAGCCCATGTCATCCGGTTTTGTAGTCAACTCCTTTAGCTGTTTCAGAAGCTGGTAGCTTCCTTCTTGACTTTCATTTATACTTATAAATATTTATATTACTTTATACTAGTAATCTCATAAACATATGGCACTTTATTACCTGCTCACAGTAGAAGATATATAATATGTAACCAGTGTCAACGAAATACACAGTTTGAGTTTAAATGTGGAGACGTTGAGAGATGACGTGATCCTAAACGTGTTTGTTTTCTTTCTTCCATTATGCTGTAGGATTATGTAGATGAGAAGGTAAAAAAAATTGAGCTTGTATTAAGCTTCTTTTTGAGCTTGTTTGTGGTTGATCATGTTGTTGTTCATTAGTGTGTGCTGGTTCATGTGAACACAATGTGTAGTGTATGGACCTCAGTCAGGCCAGAATCCATGAACATACAGCATGTCTGGTGTCCATGAAAACTAATCTGTCTTCAGAAAATAAGAAATTGGTTCTTAAAAAGTATAGTCTGAATGATCTTTAAATGTATGATCTATGTGTGAATATTTGTTGTAGATTTGCGGGAAACTTGGTTGTTAGCATCTGTAACAGGCCTATTAGTGTCAGTATCTCATGTTTTTCAGCCATCTTCCCCTAACTGTTGTATGGTGACTGACCTCATGTTTAGAGACGGTTGTATGTTCAGTGATATTAAAGGTTCTGCTGACATTTGAAGTGAGCAGATGTAGAAAGAATAAAACAGGATGTAAACAGGAGCAGAAGGCACACCTGTGGTCTTGTTTCCTGTCAGTCTGCAAGATGTCTGACGCACTGATCTTCCTGCATGGGCCCTTTGACAGTCAAGCATGGCTGATTCAGACATCAGGCAGGTTTGTTGATCTGTGCTCTCATTTGGCATGCAGGACTGTTGCAGTATGCTAAAGTTTGCTGCCACTGTCTCGTTCTATATGATTCCAACTATCTCACTGTTTAGCACAAAATTCACCTGGCTGTTTTTGCAGACACTGAAATTAAGCAGCAGCCAGACTCTCGAAAACAACAGCAAGGCATAGAAGAATCAAACAATTATGTATGTATTATAATACTTTTATATTTAGGTGTAGAGGTCATTACCATGACAGCCAAGGTTATGACAGCAGTTGCGATATCAATACAGCTCCACAGCTGGAGTGAACTGACTGTGGTGGGTTTTATGTAGATATTTGAATAAATGCTGTAACATCATAGCTTTTAAAAACACAGACTCTGAATAAAATGACTTTGGATTAGAAGCTGTTAGTAGATCTCGTAAACAAAGATGTGTGTTTGTGGTTGATTGTTCAGTAACACTGACATCATTACTTGACAGAAACATGAGTCTGATCTAAGGGAGGTTCACTGATTCTCCTACTGGAGGATTTAAAGGGGTTCTCCCACATTTCTCATTAGTTTTCTGTGTATGTCTCTGCATGGCATAGAGATTCATCTGGACGTGTGTAAAGGAAGGATTTTCTCTGCAGCTGTTGTTTGCACTGGAGGTCTAATTTTAGAGGATGACATCATGCCAGCACCCCTCCCCCCACCGTCCCTGTGCGTTACGTTTTCATGCACTTATAGCAGAGAAGATCTCTGATTAGTGGTCGACCAATATGGTATTTTTAATGACCGATGCCGATATTGAGAAACTCTGTCCTTTTGGCCAATATGAGATTGATATATACATGAAATTACAGTAAATGAGAGACCAGAACTAAATGAACATTTGTTGTGCATAATATGTATGCAATATTCTCTGAGGTACTTTTTTTGCATTTATAATTCATGAACAAATCAATATTCATAAGTTAATGTCAAAAATAGTATGAGGAATTGAACATATTTTATGTACAATACATAGTTCACAATCACAAATCTCATTTAGGTAGTTTACATAGTTACAGGTTGTTTTTTAATATAAAATATTTTGTTAAAAATAAAAATTTATGCCTGTTTTGGTTTGCCTGTCTGATTCATTGTAAAAATAATACAAGTCTGCAGACTTGTTGGTTAGCAGCATGTAGCTTATCATAAAATCAGTCAGAACATATGAAAAGACTACACGCAATATTACACCAGTCATGGACTGATACAGCAGATATTACTGAATAAACATCAAGGAATTTAAACGTATTATTATTACTTAGTTATGGTATATATTCTGTATGTAGTTATATTCTGCTCCAGTCCACAGGAAGTGTTTGTGAAGAGCTGGACAAATAGAAGGAAGTCCTGTGAGCACAGCCCTGCAGACAATACTTCCTCAGAGCTGTGCATATTTGTACCCAAAATTCACCAAACCCTCCAAATAAAAAAGAATTGTAACAAAACATAATATAATAAATAATTTTTTTTTTAAATTGTAAAAATGCAGAAAGTTTTCTGTTAGAGTTAGAGAGTAGGTTTGGGTTAAGTTATAGTGTGGAGTCCACTGTGCTCTTGGGAACCTTCAGTGCAGCAGAAATTTTTTTTTTATTTGTAGCCTTTTCCAGAACTGTGTTTTGAGCTCTGCAGGCAGTCGCTTTGGCCTCATGGCTTAGTTTTTCTCTAATATGTATTTTTAGCTGTGCGGCGTTTTATAGAGAGGTGTGTTCCTTTCCAAATCATGTCCAATTAGTTTAATTTACCACTCCAATCAAGATGTAGAAGCAATGATCAAGAGCATCTGAGCAAAATTTGTGTTGTTGCAACGTATTTGAATACTCATGTGATAGTCCTTATTTGTTTTTACAGACATTTCTAAAATTCTGTTTTTACTTTGTCATTATAGGGTATTGAGTTTAATGATTAATATATGATTAATAAAATTGATTAATTAAAAAAATAATTTTTATGATTATGATTAATAAAAAATTAATTTAAAGAGTAGGAGCAAGGGGAGCTCGCTTAGGTATTGAGGAGCTAAACCATTCAGGGCCTTGTAGGTAATCAGCAAAAAATTGAAGTTTATACGATGCTTGATAGGCAACGATACTTGTTTGTTCTTGCGAGAACTCTGGCTGCTGCTTTCTGAACAAGCTGGAGTTTTTTTATTAATCCTGCAGGGAAACCACCAAGTAGGGCATTGCAGTAATCAAGTCTTGATGTCATGAATGCATTAATTACTTTTTTGGTTTCTGACTTAAAAATATATCAAAACTACGACACATGCTTTCTAAGATTTTAATATTGGAAATGTGGTTTCAATGGACAAATTGCAATCAAAAATAACACCCAGATTCTTGTTTAATGAGGCAGGCTTTATAGAGCATCCATCAAATGTAAGATAGTGTTCTAGGTTGTTCCATGTGAAAGATTTTGGTCCAATAAGTAAAACTTCTGTTTAGTCTGAATTTAGTGGTAGAAAGTGGTGAATTTATCTTGTTGGGTCTAGAAGAAATATACAGCTGAGTATCATCAGCATAACAATGAAAACTAACTCCATGTCTCTTAATAATTGCTCCCAGAGGTAGCTTGTACAGTGTGAAAAGTAGAGGCCCAAGCCCTGACCCCTGCAGTACTCCATACTGAACTTGTGATGACGGTATGACACCTTTTCACTCACAGCAACAAACTGAAATCGGTCAGATAAATATGATTGAAACCATGCCAGTGCAGTTCCATTTATGCCAACATAATTTTCAAGCCTATTTAGTAGAATGCTGTGGTCAACAGTGTCAAAGGCTGCACTAAGGTCGAGTAACACTAAAAGAGAGATGCAGCCACGATCAGCGGACAAGAGCAAATCATTTGGCAGTAATAAAATAAAATAATAAAAGCAGTCTCGTTGTGTTTTCACACCAACTGCGTTTGCAGTGCGTAGCTGATCTGTGATTTATGTGGAGAAAACACTATAATGGGAAAGTTCACATTACTTTATTTTGACTTCAAAATACATGTAAGAGAAAAGGCTTGTCAAGAAGCTTATTTGAAAAACCATTGTCGTTTATATAACTTAGATTTGTTTAATTAAAATCGCTTTAATTTTGCTTTTTTTTTAGTGTAGCACAAATGTAGTGCGAATACTATTATGTGTACTAATCTCTGAGAAAAAAAAATAATAGATATAAATATATATGTATATACAGTGAAAGTAAAAAGTATTTGATCCCTTGCTGATTTTGTTGGTTTGCCCACTAATAAAGAGATGATCATTCTATACTTTTAATGGTAGATGTATTCTAACATGGAGAGA
>JAZGTJ010011438.1:0-16916 GCA_036877575.1 Botia almorhae
TCTTATTTTACCTTCACCTGCTTTTTATAAACGAAATGTCAGATGTATGTTGGGGAGGGCTTTAAGACCATCTCCAAGAGATTCCAACTGTAAGATAATCTATCCACTGTAAGACAAATCATCTACAAATAGAGGGCATTCAACATGACCACAGCTCTGCCTGGAAGTGGACCCCATCAAAACTATCATCAAGAAGCACCAGAAAATTAATAAATGAGGTACAGGCCAACCAACACATCACCTCAAGAGAGTTGCAGACCCCTCCAGCAGCATCTGGGGTAAATGTACATGCATCTACAATCAGATGAAAATTAAACAAAAAAAGAACAAAGCTGCCCGTTTTAACTTTGCCAAAAAGCATTCGGACAAACCAGAGGCCTTTTAGAAGTCCATTCTTTGGACAGATGACTCCAAAATAGATTTATTTGGTCATAATCAAAGTCGCCATGTTTGGAGAAAAGCTAACACTGAATTCCAGGAAAAGAACCTCCCAACAGTGAAGCATGGCGGTGGAAATGTGAAGGTCTGGGGCTGCTTTTCTGCCTCCGGGCCAGGGCCAGGGCGACTTATATTACTGAGGTAAACTTGAATTCTCAGACCTATCAACAAATTCTTGAAGAGAATCTCCTGCCATCAGTCCGAGAGCTGAAGCTGGGCCAAATAGGTGATGCAACAAGACAATGACCCTAAGCATTCAAGCAAATCCACCAAGGAATGGCTTAAAAGAAAGAAGGTTCACCCTATTGATTGGCCTAGTCAAAGTCCGGATCTCAATCCAATTAAAATGTTGCTAGACCTAAAGTGAGCAGTACATGCCAGATGTCCTTCCAACCTCTCTCAGCTGGCTGAGTTTTGCAGGGAGGAGTGGGACAAAAATCCCCAAAGACAAAGTGAGAGACTGTAATGGCTGCAGTAATGGGTGCCACAAAATACTAAATAAAGGCTTCACGTACTTCTCAAAATTCAAAAATTTTCAGTTTTGTGAGATTAACCCCTTTTTTTGTTTGTACAATATATCCTGTTTTGTTTGTGTCCATCATTTGGAAATCTGCTTCACAAATTAGGTTTTGGATGTACATTTTATCAGTTTTTTTTTTAGTTTTTTTTATAAAACCTGATTGTGTCTGGAGGGTTTACAAACTTTCAAGCAGCACTGTATATAGCCAGTAACACCATTGTGAATATTTAGCTTATTGCTTATTCATATCCAAGTTTTTTGTGATGTTTGTAACAGCAACAAAACTGGCCCTGGGGAAACTGCAGCAAATGTAAAGAGTTCTTGTAGTTGTAATCCATCTGTTTGTTTTTTGTGTTTGTTTTTTTTTTTCTCACAGGACATCCTGCTCATCATAGTGCCACGGCAGCCATTGTGGAGAGAGAAAGTCAGAGAGAAAAGGAGCGAGAGAGGGAGAGAGAACGAGAGAGAGATCAAAGAGAGCGAGAACGGGCAGCAGTAGAATATATGCGTGGAGGTAAGACTAAGACACAAAAACATGTTTATTCTGTTGCGGTTCTGTTTTAAATATAGTACCTCTAGTAATCTTTAACTTATTGTTATATTGTGCCGCTGGGTTCATGATGAGTTTGTGCCGTTTATGTCTCAGCTTCTGAGCAGCCTGGCCGACCAGGCAGTCGTGGTTTCCTTCGTTCCCCTTCACCCTCTGTGAGGTCACAGGAGGGTGTCCTCCAGCAAAGGCCCAGCATCTTCCAGGGCACCAGCAAGAGTGTCATTACACCTCTCATGTGAGCAATGCACTGTTTTGTTAATAAAATTCAGTCATTCACATATGCTTTGCATTACATTTTTTATTGTATTTTATTATTATCATATTATCGTTATTAATGTTATTGTATTGTATTTTATGAATTGTTCAGTTGTTCACTGATTGTGTATAGCTAATTAGTTTTTAAGCTGACAGAAAAGTAACTTTTAGGATTTACCCATGATCCTTTATAAACTTGTAAATGAATTTGATCTGATCAGCTAAGTTACAGTATTAGACATATATTAAATAACCCATATGTGATATGTTTTCATATCTTTATTGATCATTTTGTGTAAACATTTGCAGTGCACCGGTCAGAGCTGGTCAGAGTTAGAAATCCGCTAACCTGGAGTTTATTCGGTTGTTGAATGTAGGTTTTTCGGTTTATTTTGCTCTATTAAAGCTCAGACTGTTTTTGTCCAGGCAAATGCCATCACAAGCAGCTGCAGCTCAAGCTAATTCCCGGTACAACAATGCAGCCGACGCACTCGCCGCGCTGGTGGATGCTGCTGCCTCTGCCCCGCAGATAGATGTTGCAAAGGTCAAGGAGGGCAAGCACAACAACAGCAGCTCCCGTGATGATGACATGATGTCATCACGGCGGGCACCACAAGAGTCACAGGAAGCGGAACTTCGTTCCGTGCAATCTCCATATAGTGACGTGTCACTTTCTGGTGGGAAACCTTCCCATCCTTTGTATGTTGAGGGGGGAGGAGGAGCTTCAGGGAGCAAAGAAAAAGCCCCACCCACCAAGTCACAAATAGAGGAGGAGTTACGCACACATGGGAAGACCACCATAACTGCTGCAAACTTCATTGATGTCATCATCAAGCGTCAGATTGCTCCAGATAAGGATACTCGTGAGAGAGGCTCGCAGAGCTCAGACTCCTCCAGCAGTCGTGAGTGTCGTCATAATGAGAATGAATATGTCTTGATCTCTAAAGGCCAGTTTATTTCAGAGTAGCAAAATTCAGCACAACTGAAACTTTTCCTGATATAAATATTTCAGAATATGTAAATAAAGTCTTCTAGTTGTCCCTGCATGTTAAGCTGGAATATGTACTCCTTTTGTGTGTTGATTTTTTTCTACATCTATTTGCTTGTTCTCCAGTGTCATCTAGTCGTTATGAACCACCGGGTGGGATTGAGGCGATCAGCCCAGCCAACTCTCCAGCCCAGAGAGAAGAGAAGAATGATGGACCCTTCTCATCAGAGAAGAGCTCTCAGCCAGCTTCAGGTGAGACTCCAATAATCTGATGCATCCACAGCTGGCAACATAAATATACATCTGTTATACAGCTGTACTCCTCAAAGACAGTGGGTAAACCTCACAAGAAATGTCCAAAACATGTCCAGGTTACATCTCATCCCAAAATTTGCAACAAGACATGTGTCTTGTGTACTAAAAAATAAAACCTGTTTTACAGCCATGATGGTCTTTTGCATTGTGTCCCAAATTTCCATTAAAGAATTTTTCTTTACTGTATTCCTCATTGTATTAGTTGTAGTAAAAAAAAATACTGTACATAAATATGTATTTTTTTTATGTGTGTTGTGTGTTATATGTATATATTTTTATGTATGTTCATTTTGTAAAGTTTATACCTCTTTATAAAGTTTTTACCTCTTTCATGTCTGTAGGTGGTCTGAGGTTTGATATTAGTCGGTACAGACAGCAGGGTGATTCAGGCTCATCTGTGCCCCAGCAGCCCCCTTCCTCACAAGCAGACAGTTACGGGCCTATCCCAAAAACTCACCGCATCATGACTCTTGCTGATCACATATCAGTAGGTCACTCTCACAGTCTGATTGTTTCTCATTTCATGCTTTTTTCATCACTCTCATTCTCTCTCTTTCTCTCTTTCTTTTAGCACATCATAACGCAGGACTTTGCCAAGAGCCAGGACACTCCTCCATCATCCAGCTCACTGCCCTCCTCTTCCTCCTCCCTCTCCTCCACATTCCAGAGCTCTGCTGTAGGTGCAGGCCGAGCTAAACCTCCTAACCGCTATAGCCCTGAAAACCCAGCTCCTACTACACACCACCAGAGGCCATCAAGCAGAATATCTCCTGAGAACTCATCAGAGAAATCACGAACCAGGTACATATGAATGCAAGCATGTTTTACAGGAACAAAGGAGACCCATATGGCTAGATACAGATGGCGTCACTTACATACATCACTTGGTGTTGGTATCAGTACTAATGTGTATACACAACAGGCAGTCAGTAGTGAGAACTCAAGGAACTGCAGTTAACGAAACCTTAGTCCTTGTGTTGCAGACATACAGCATTAACAATTTAATTGAAATATGCACATTTTAAAAAATACATTCAAGATTATTTCACCCTAAGAACATTGTCCCAAAGACAGATCCTCATTAGTGTCTGTCTCTCTTTTAGGCCAGGCAGGTCACCTGATCGAGGTCGAGGACTGGAGAACTATGAGCCAATCTCACCCCCTCAGGGTTACTCAGGGTTGGATAAACAGGAGACCAGTGTCCTACAGAGTCAAAGACGAGAGCAGGAACTCCCTGAACAGAGGTAGAAATCCAGCCTCCATTTATTTGTGTTTGAGCCTTTTTGCTGATTACTTTTTCACTTGGTGGTAGATGAACTTCAAATGTTTGTTTGTGTGAACTGTAGGTACTGCAAGCGTGTGTCTTGTGCCTTTAAATCAATATGAATTCTGGCAGGTCTGTCTGACAGCTGTCCTGTTTTGGCATTAGACCAGCAATTAACTGTCACCTGTTATAGAAACAGGACACCTTGTCCAGCTCTGGAAACCTGGCACATGCTAAAATGTTCTACATGCACACAATGTTAGGGATAGGAATCAGAAAAATGCTGTTGGTTCTGAGTAAAATCATGTTCTCAACTAGCAGTTCTGTGCCTGACACCGTATCATCTGACCTTTCTCTTGTTAAAGGACTGACTCTCGCTCACCAGGCAGCGGCAGTTACCTGCCTTCATTCTTCACCAAACTAGAGAGCACGTCTCCTATGGTTATGTCTAAGAAGCAGGAGATCTTCCGAAAAGCAGAAGTTGGTAAGTGTCAGTTGAAAGCCCTTTTCACATAGCACCATAACAGAGCCTGAATGCAACTTTAATCAATTCTTAGCAAAATAAGATGCTTTTTGCTCTGCCACACTGATCTCTTTTTAACGGTTGTTCAGCTTACATTTACCACTTACCACATAATTATACCTCCTTTGTGGTCATTTATCTTAAGGTAATGCTCAGCCGGGCACAGAGATCTTCAATCTCCCAGCAGTAACAACCTCAAGTGAGTACAGAACTGTTAGTAGGATTAGTTTCACCATGTATGAACAGGGCCAAAATGAGTAAGAATTCCTTAGGGTGACTGGTACATGAGTTGCATCATGGTTTGCATAAACTGTGCAATTTGTTTCATGTTCATAATTTTAAAGTTTTAAACACATTCCCTGTTGCTCAAGTTGTGTTTTTTAGATGGTTCTGATGTGTGTGTTGTATACAGGCAGTGTAAACCCCAGAAACCACTCGTTCAGTGATCCAGCCAGTAATCTGGGTCTGGAGGACATCATCAGGAAAGCTCTGATGGGAAACATGGAAGAGAGGCAGGAGGACCAGCAGCAAGCTCAGCAGGGGTCACTGCAGGCTGGAAACACCTCAGGCAGCATGGGCAGTATTGCAGAAAGCAGACAGGAGGCCAATCCTTCCCCTAACACAGGTTCATACTGTAAATACATCATAAATACATTTTATTGAAAACAGGAAAAACATACAGGCTTAAGTGTCAAGCTAATGCAGTGCACAAAAAAGTGAAAAAATTATCATCTTCGAAATTGTCACTATTGTTGTATCTTTTGAAGATTGTTAAATGCTGGAACAGAAAGCATGCATTTTTTTATGCAAGTTGTTCCTGTAAATCATTTGCTTCAAACTGAAAATATCAATGTTTATGTTGTTAGTAGCTTGCTATTCTTACAAAAAATTTTGTGTTGAAGTATTTGCCTTGTAACACATATGCATGGACATGCACACATTTGTTTTTTACTCTTTGGGTATGTTTTCTTACCTAGGACACCAACTGAAGTTGCCAAACCTGTTTTTAATCATTTTTTGATGGTTTGCCAAATATTTGATAGAAAAACAGTTAATCAAGTCCTAAGCTAAGACTGGACCTCACTAGAGAATCACATTTAAATATTCTTTAGGACAAGGCTAAATCTGTGTCTAGAGTAAAAATTGTTTTTGATTTTTCTGCCACCTAAGCAGGCAAACAGAAGCTACAGAGCAAAGCAGGCAACAGAAAATTGAAGTCTCCTAACCCAGGCCAGGCGTATTCTGCTGGAGAGCGGCCGTCTTCTGTCTCGTCTGTTCACTCAGAGGGAGATTACCACAGACAGGCTCCCACCTGGGCTTGGGAAGACCGGCCATCCTCCACAGGTGAGCTACTTCATCCATACTCATGGTTTTCAAGTCCAGTGTTTTATCTTAATATTGCAACAAATCTACTTGTTGCATGTATGAGTGACTTGGTGATGGTCCTTGAATAATTAAGTAAAAGGGGTAAAATTTATATTTTAAATCAATAATGCTTTTGCCACAATTAGCATAGTTTTCCTTTTTGAAGTTTATATTTGTAATAGTATCTAATATTTACCAGCTATTATTGCAAATTAAAACCTTTGTCCTAATAATTATTTAAAGAACACAAATACTAAGTTTATTTATAAACAATTCAATGCATCACATTTTGTGGTGGGTCTAGTAAAGGTGTTGGCAAGTTTCACGGCAAGCGAAAATCCTTAATGCACTACTTTTGTTTGCACTACTCTTTATTTTCACAGAATTAGGTGAAAATCAATTATGAAATCCTTTTTTTTCTGCAACCAGGTTCCATGCAGTTTCCATATAACCCTCTGACAATGCGCATGCTCAGCAGTACCCCTCCCACCTCCGTGGCTTGCCCATCTCCCTCCATGCAGTCCCAGCAGCAGACACAGGGTGGCGCCGGGCCTGTGGCTCCAACACGTGTGTGGGAGAGAGAGCCACCACTGCTCTCAGAGCAGTATGAAACGCTATCTGACAGCGATGACTGAAGCGGGTTCTATGTGTTCATGCCCCACTCTTCTCACCATCGCCCTTTGTTTTCATGAATCCCACTCACGGCCACTCAGGAGTGAGATATAACTGGTGAGGAGCACGTCCATTTGGTGCTACTTTTGTGTCCACTGGTGGTCAGCAGAGAGTATTACAGAGAGCCACAGAATTTCAGGCTGGAGCCGACAGAAGACGCAGAAGCTTTGATTTGTGGCCTATTGAGAGGATGAAAACTACAAAAAATCACAAATTAATTGAAATGTGGAAAGAATGAAGAACTTGTAAAGAGACATTTGTTGAATTTTTTTTTGCTCTTGTAAAGAAATGTTTTTCTTTGTCTTGAAAAAAGGAAAAAAAAACAATGTATGTAAATAGTGTAACCTTTTGCAGTGTTTTTCCTTAAACTAATTTTTTTTTGCATTTTAACATTGCCTTTTAAATTCAGCCCTGTTGGAGGAATAGAACAGGACACCGTAGAGAATTTTGTGGTCGGTCAGTGAAGAGCATTGAGCTTCCCACATATGAAACCAATGGTCTAATTAAAACAACTCCAAACTTTGCTGAAACATCATAAAACATCTGAGTAACTTTGACCCTCAAATGCTGATCCAAACTGTGCAACTTTGTTGTTTGCTGGTTATGATTTTTGTCCTGTTTCTGTTTAGGGAAGAAATCTAATTTTTCATCAGATGTTTATATGAGAACAGCACTAAAAGACACCAGTTGTTTATAAATGATGGCTGATTCACAGTGAAACATTGGACATGAGATGAATGTTGTTTCTGTTTTTATGTCACCTGTGCTTTTTTTCTTTTGACTTTGTTCAAATCTTTAGCAATGGTCTGTTGCAGAACTGTTCAGAGTGTGTGGACCTACTGTTGAATGTTGAACAGTGTGAGATGACTCTTTAATTCTTTGGTTGCTAACTGTTCTTATTAGGCTTTTCTTAAAGGTTCTACAAGGTCCGCCATCTTGCCCCAATAACCATTTAGCTTCTTGAAGAGTATGTTTCTGGGGGAAATAAACTTGTAAATTCTCTTATTAATCATAAAAGGAGCACGTGTAACGTGTATATCCTGTCAAAATGTGTGATTTTCTATGTCCTAGACCACAAAACATATACCAGAAAAAATAAGTACCAAACTTGATACATCTCTGCACCATTGTTGCACTTTTTCTTAAGCATTTTTTGAGAAGTTTAAATCATACTACCTAAGTTATTCAGTGTAATGCAGGGCTCTGGAATGCTTTCAGATATATTTATGTTTCAGACACTTGAGGCAAAAGTATTTTTAAGTCTTGGAAATTTGACTGTTCTAATTAATTTGCTGTTTTTCTAACTTTGTTCTACGCATATAAAATTGGTACCCTTATCTCTCAGCTGTTACTGAATAGTGGAGGCATTCATTTAGAGATATAACTATCAGTGTCTGAAAATAAATCATCTGGATTTTAGTTATCTACAGTAATAAAATTAAATGCGATGAAAGTTGTAATTAGGTCCCTAATATCTGAAGGCACCCCTTGATCCTGCTTTATCCCAATTCACATGCTTTTGCTTCAGGTAACACCACCAGTCTGCTCATTATTGCAATGTGATGGTTTCTTTTTCAAAAATAATAAGCTCATGTTGGGATTTGTTTTCCACTTTTTTTCTGTAATATTTAGCATAAAAGTTATGTTCATCCCGTTTTATTGGGATGTCAAGTGTTTACATTGATGTTGACAAAAAAAGGTAAAACTTGAATCTTCAAAAATTGTTCATCACGTCAGGCTATTTTACAATCCAGCTTTGCAAAGGAAACTTTTTCTGGTTTATTCAGAAACAAGACTTGGAAAAAAGTAACTTGTTCTTTGATGTTTGAACCCAATCTTTGTTCCACTCCGTCTCCTAAGTAGTGGATAAATGTGCAGACCAATCAATAAAGTAGAACAGAGCTCCACCCCTCTGAAAAGGGACAGTTCCCTTTGTTTTTCAAGCCTCTGCTTGAAATCATCTAAAAAAATGCCAGGTCATTAGTAAACAAATCTCATTTTCAGCCGTTTTAATTTCCTACCATGTATTGTTATATTTGCTTAAGGCTTTGAGTTATGACCTTGTCTTGAAAGCAATGAAAGGTTTTTCACCAACTATTAAATGAGTTGTTCCCACTCTTAATTCTGAGTTATTGGGGTGCATTTGAAGCCACTTTAACATTTTGATAGATGCACACCTGTGACTACAAATTCTGTATTTTAATGCTCAAAATTGTTGCAGCTACAACAGACAACATTTAGAATGATGAAACTTATTTAAATTGAGTTATTTTTTGTTCAATGCAAAATTCAATCTCACAGTTCAACCTTAAGTAGGAGAAGGTATCTGTGGTCTTGAACGATGAAATTGTCAATCATTCTTAAATGTTATGAAAGATTGCTAAAAAAAGAAAAAGAACAAATAACTTATGGGTCGTTACTTCATCTTGGAAATCGTAATGAAGTGAAATTTGATGTGACTAAAACGTTTGAGAAATAATGTGTTGTTTAGGAAGTGCCATACATAATTCTCACCTTGCTGCACATAAACTTTGTTATTTTATACTGTGGCTTAAATGACTAGATCTAAACATTATGCCCTTTGGGTTTAATTTCACTGGTATGTGGATGCTTTCGTGTGGATGTCTAATGAGGTAAGTTTGTATGTTTTTTTTAAATGGTTCTCATGTCTTTTATACATATAAACCCTATAAATATATCCTTTCTCCAATTTTTGGGAAAAATTTAATGCCCTTCAATCTATTTCTTAATATTTGGTTGTATGGAGTCAGAAAAGTGCAAGTGTTCATGATCACACTACGTCACGCATTGTCTGGTTATCTGAGTAATTGACTTTTGTGTCATCTTGGTGTTATTGAGTTTCTGACATGATTTAACCAGCCATACATATAGGTAAGAATAAAAAATACCTCCAGATATACAGTAACTGCTGTGTGGTTTAGAACAATAACAGTTAAGTACCTAACTAAGGTCTGAACTGTGACTAGAGAGTTTGTTGAGAGGTGCCACATCTTCAGTTCAGAAGTTTATTGTATATTATGGATTTGTCAATGAATGTGTCAGCTGCTCGGTAATAATGGTTTACATCACATTCACTGGCACTCATTTCAGGTCGATTAAACCTAAACTGCAGTTTAATCTGTTGTATTATTTTAATCAGGTCTTGCTGCTGTTGAGTTCTCACTGCTATATAACTGGCATATATTAGGAGGAGTAGGAACCCATATCTTTTGTAAGTGTCCTGTTCAAATTGTCACAAAATGGTTCTTTTTGTTTTGAATGGTAGTAGCTGCTGTTCAAAATTAGCATCATTTACACCCTTCGTGGTTTGGTATTTAGTTTTTAATTCAGTAAAACATTTACAACATTTAAGGGCCAGTGTACTGTTATTTATTCATTGTTTTACTTGCATTTTAGGCTATATTCATGGCAGAGAGCAGTTAGTCTAGACACAAGTCAGGAAAAGGGAATTTGTCTTTTCCAATTCACCAGTCACGGATGACTTTGGACTGCTGGAAGAAACCAGAGCACCCTACGGCAAAATTCCCTACTGACACAAGGAGAACATGCAAACTCCACACAGATTATAACAAGATTATAAGACTCTGAAACATGTTTGCGTTACGTGTTTTTGTATGACCTTACAAAGTATGAATTATTTTCTCTACACATTTGAGACAGTTATCTCATGATACTTTACAGTTTTCAATTGCCATTCTGCTGTTTTGATAACTTGATTTTTGTTTTGTCACATGGTCTGTTTAGTTCTTATGCTGCCATTTTAAAATTAATCTGAATCCGTTCTTCTAATCTGATCAAATCTGATATCTGTTCCTGCAATGCTTTAGCACCTAGACCACAAAACCACCCTTGAAATCTTTGCAGCAGCCTCCATACTAATAGACAAGACTACGGATGCAACAGCCACTGTTTTAGTGGCACCTTTCAAATGTCCACAGTTTTGTACATCTAGTGTGGAAATGTTAACCTCACTTGAGAAGTAGCTGCAAATACTGCAAATAATATATTGGTTGAAGATAAGCTAACTATTGTTTTGCATAATGCTTTGTTCACTTTCCTGCTTTGTATTTCCTGCTTCTTAAATTACACATACCATAATTAAAATGCATTTACAGGAAATACACAACATTTACAGGATCTTTCTTTTAACTCTTTAACACTGTGTCGTGTCTGTGCTTCACTAACACTAACTATATTAAAGTCATACCACAACAGATGCACATAATTCTGCTCACTATTTTTTATCTGCAACAGAATTTGAGAAATTGCAAATATTTTGAGATGAAAACACTGTTCAGCAGTTGAATGACATCTCTATTAATTAAAAATAGAGATGCCACAAGTCTAAAAACCTAAAGCTTAGTCTAAAGTCCAAGAGTAGGACGGGGGGCCTTTTTTTGTTTTTGGTCACAATCTGAATGTTATTATAAGAGTAAATATTAGTGCTTGACTTAATGTAAGAAACAACAGTTTCTGTTTAACATCCTATTTCACTTTAGGAGTTTAAACCTTACCTGTCTACATTTAGGTCATACTGTTGGTCTAGCTGTGCCAGATTCTGCCCTACATGCTTCCCTGAGAAGTAAATTTTCCTTCAGAGGCTTTTGTTTGAGTTGTGGTCTTGTGACTGGTTTCAATTTACCTTCTAAGTCTTGAGGACATTAGGCAGTGTAATCTTGAAAAGAACCACACCTAGATACTTTTATCTATTTGAATTGGCTCAGAAATGGTTTGGTGCTTCAAACCATTACTGAGCCAAGAAAGCAATCAAAAAAGTACAAAGTTTTTTTTTTTTACAAATGTTTCACCTAAAAGTTTTTGGTTTTTTAATTTTTTTAACAGGTTGGTCATGGCAGGTACAGACAATATCTGTACAGTAACTTGTACAGCTTATGAGGTTACAGCAGTTAGCGATAAAGCAAATGTCTAGAGATCATCCCTTTGGAAATTAGGGTTAGGGTTATTTTGAAATATCAAGGTCAACTTTAAACCTGGTTTATAGGATTAGATTCCAAATGATTAAATAAAATCCTAAATTTTGATACTCCTGCTAATATTTTTGCTAAAATGGCAAAAGCATAAGTTATTTTTACAAGACTAAAAATCTCAGAAACGTGTCACATCTCAATAGGGTTTAGGGTAAAAGAGATTTTACCCTGAAGAGATTAGGGTAATAACAGAAGCACTTTTTGTAAGTTTGTTGTCTGAAGGCTTAACTAGTTCCAAAAAAAAATAACGTTATGCAAGTGATACTATCTAGGCAAACATGTCAAGCAAACAAAATAATTAAAACACATTCATTTCTGTTTGTACTGTAACATTGATCTTATCAATTTAAACAAGCTGGGCAAACAGCAGCTGAAATCATTTGCCCACTGTATGGAAAATGTGTCATTCACAGTACACAAAGTCACTGTCAAAACTTAAACCAAACTGTAAACACAAACTGTAAACATTTGCAGCAAAATCCCCCACAATTGATTAATGAACTGTGAACAACATATGTCGCCACCAGATGAGTTCATAAAATTCTCCATGAAAAATAGTACATGTTCAGTGTATTTAGAAAACACAAAAGTTTGGTTTGTTGCTTGTAAAGGGAGTAAACGTACACAGTACCCATATGCACAAACATATCAGGCCATCTGAACACTTCCCTCCTTTAAGTATATTTGTTCTCAAAATTCACATACATTGTCTTTATTAACATTATTCCTCTCTGTCAACGTGCAGTTTTATGTTAGCTTTAGTGGTGATGCAGAACAGTGTTTGCTGTATTGTAATAACATTGTAATTGTCAGGTGTGTTAGTCTTAATATACACAAATTTGTGTACTTTAATGATAAGATCCTGTTTTAAGTTTTTTTTTTTTTACTGGAAATACTATATAAGCCTTACCCTTTATTGACAAGCGTTTGTTTCAAGAGACCTAACCTCCAGGTATGTACACCTAATTGCTTACTGTTGGGTATTACTTTTACATCCAGTTTTAGAGGTATAAACACAATTAAATTCACTAGTAAAAGAAAAATGTACACTTTTTCTTTTACAGTCATGGAGATGTGGTCCTTTATTCTCTGCCTAGCTGGGTTAACAGTAATTGGTAAGAAGAGTTTTGTAACATATGTATAAATATTTATGTATTTATGTATGTAATTAAAAACTTTACATATTATATATATTATAATCTTTACATACAATGCAATCTGTAAGTGGATCTTGATGCAGATCATACAAAAATGTAATGACTAACATTACATTAACATTTCAATTTCCTATTTGTAGAGTTTTTCCAATTATTTTATGGAGCTTAAAGTCTTTAATGTCTAAGTGGTGTAACTGTCTGAAGATTGTACAAACAAAACTGTCCTAATAATAGTTTGTTGGTTTATTATTGCTTCTTAGGAAATTATTTTTGTTTGATATACTTTTTGTTTGAAATAATAAGTTAAAAATTGTTTGTCAAAAAGATCAAAGTCAGTGTGGCATATTTACAGTAAGTGCAAACTCTCATGCAAGGAAGGAATTGTAGTACTTTTTACTTGATTATAGTACTTTCAGAGTTATAAAAGTGCTCAAGAGTTATTAAACCCAAACATTTGTAGGAAACGTAATGATCATTTTAAGAATGCGCAACAAACTAAAATCCAGGTTCGATTTGAACAGTATACAGTGCCAATACTGTGCTTTTGTTTTATAACAGAAGTCAGAGGATGTCCAATTGGGCGCGAATTCATCACTGCTTTCATGACAAATTATCAATATGGCAAAGCCAGTCCAACGCTCTCCATTACAGCACGGAATACCCCAGCAACTGTGAAGGTGGAGGTAAAGGGTATAGGTCACAGTGAAAAAGTCAATTTAGCACGAGGTGAGACCAAACTGATAACCCTTCCGGCAAATGCTGAGCTTGATGGTGATGGAGTCTTCCGCAAAACTGTTTCAATATCCTCTGATGCTGACATCTCAGTAGTGTCATCTCATATAAAGGAATACACTGGAGACAGCAGTGTGATTTACCCCTTAAACCAACTTGGCAGCAGTTATGTGGTTTTTACTCCAAACACGGGTCCAGCGCCATATAAAAAGCTGGTAGCCATCATCAATGGCAAGGAGATGAACACAATCAACATTGTTTCCAAAAATCCCGGTATCAAGTCAAAAACCATCACTTTGGATGCCAACGAGGTTTTCCAGCTTCGCAGTCTTGAAACTTTATCTGGAATAAAAATCATGTCCACCCTTCCAGTGGCTGTCCTGGCTGGACACGAGTGTGCAATGATCGTGGGCACCTGCGAGCATGTCTATGAGCAGCTGATTCCAATTCAGTCTCTCTCCAATACATACCTGGTTCCTGCGATGCATTGGTTCTTAAGCAAGGACACAGTCTATGTGGTTGCCCCAGAGGACAACACTGCTGTGTCCATTTTTGATAAACATAAACATCCCAAAATAAAAACGATAAATTCTGGCGATGTTCTTCCCATTGATGTAGGAAAACATGCTAAAATTATTCAAAGCAGCAAAAATGTTATGGTTATGTATTTTAGTGGCAATTTACCCAATGACGAGTTTCTAACTAATGTTATTCCGACTTCTGAAATGTCAAAATCATGGACCATTTATCCTCAGAGTAGTTATGATAACACTATTGTAATTGTTGCTGAAACAGCATCAGCCTACACTATCAGCAAGAAACTGAAGTGGACAGCTTTCCCTGCAGACCAAAAATATGCATGGGCTGTCATGTCAGTCGGCTCGCTGAAAAGTCCCATCACTATATCTGGAGATTCACTGATGGCTGTCTATGTCTATGGTGGAAAAGCAAGGTGTGGATTTGGTACAACAGGAGTGTGTAACACAGGTAAGCACATCATGTCATCACAATGTGTTTTTGTTCTGCAATCACATCTTCAATTACATTTCGTGTAACTGATCAAAAACTTTCTTCTCTCTGTTTCCTAAGTTTCCCCGACAATTCCTCCTCCACAGGACCCCTGTGACACTGTCAGGTGCCGTGAAAATGAGCAGTGTAAGAAGGGTGTCTGTGTCCCCACCTCCTCTGCCACATGTCACGCAGTTGGCGATCCCCATTACAAAACTTTTGATGGGAAGCTATATGACTTTCAGGGAACTTGTACTTACGTAATGGTGAACACTACAAAGCCTCAAAAAGGCCTCACAACATTTACCGTATTAGCAAAGAATAACCACAGGGGGAACAATAGAGTGGCATATGTAAGAGTGGTTTCTGTCCTGGTGTATAATCACAAAGTCGTGGCTGGCAGCCAGAGAGGAGTAGTAGAGGTACAACTTTTGTTCTTAATGCCATTATTGGCTAAATATTTGGGCTGCCTATATATTTTGTCCTGTCTTTTCTTATTCTTTGTGTTTCTGTTTCTCATTTAAGTTTGATGGCGAAACCACCTACTTGCCATTGACTGTTGATGGTGGAAAAATAAAAATTGAACAGAGAGGATGGGATGTTGTTATATCAACAGATTTTGGCTTAGAAGTAAAATATGACTGGAATATGATGTTGTATATCACAGCTCCCAGCAGCTATTACCAGAATGTGGGTGGACTTTGTGGAAATTACAATAGTGACCGCAGAGATGAATTTACTGATTCCAAAGGCACAGTGGTCCCCAGCGTCTTTGATTTTGCCAAAAGCTGGAAATTTCCAGATAAAGACGCGCTTTGCAATGATGACTGTAATGGACAGTGCCCAAGCTGCTCTTTAAGCCTTCAGGAGCAGTACAAACAAGAGTCAAATTGCGGTGTCATGACTAAAAAAGATGGGCCTTTTGCTAACTGCCATGCAACTGTGGAGCCCAGCATTTATTTAGCTAATTGTGTCTATGATGTCTGCATTAACAATGGTGCCAGACTTTTCCTTTGTAACAACATTCAGAGTTATGTTGGCGCCTGCATGTCAGCTGGAATCAAAATCAATGGAAACTGGAGGACACTTTCTAATTGCCGTAAGTATATGTGCAAATATATAGATTTATATACTGTATGTTAATATGTAGGGAAAAATATATATACATACACGTTTTTAGGTTTTCTCTTTTTCTCTTCCAAGCAATGGACTGTCCACCTAACAGTCATTATGAGTCATGTGGCACAGCCTGTGCTGCCTCTTGTGTGGATCAAGATGCACCAAACAAGTGCACATTGCCATGTGTGGAGGGCTGCCAGTGCAATGCAGGTTATGTTCGCAGTGGAGATGAATGCATTCCAGTGAAAATGTGTGGCTGCACCTACAAAGGCCGATATTATCCAGCTGGGCAAACATTTTGGGGGGACAAAAAGTGCACAGAGAAATGTGTGTGCAACCCTCAAACTGGAAAGACTGAATGTACAATGACAAACTGTAAGAAGTCTGAAATGTGTGACATACAAAATGGAGTGAGAAATTGTTATCCATTGTCCTATGGTACCTGCCAGGGTATAGGGGATCCACACTACCGAACACTTGATGGTAAACTCTTTGACTTCCAAGGTACCTGCACTTATTATTTCTCTAAAGTACTCAATACAGCAGACCCATCACTGATACCTTTTGAGGTACTTGTCAAGAATGAGAACAGAGGACAAAACATGGCAGTTTCTTATACAAAGACCGTATTATTAAGAGTCTATGGATACACTATTGTCCTAAGTAAGGAAAGTCCTAATAAAGTGAAGGTCAGTTCATGTAAAATTCTGCATAATTTAAGTTTATTAACTGCATAAAATAAGTCAAATGTTACTGTATACTGACCTTCAAAACCCACAATGATTTTAACAGAAATTAATTTGTGTTAAAGGTCAATGATCTATATGTGAATTTGCCATTTGAGAAAGATGGTCGACTCTACATATTCAGCACTGGGTATTTTGGTGTGGTAAACACCGACTTTGGCCTGACATTAAAATTCAACTGGATAAACCACGTGGTACTCACTCTTCCAAGCACTTACTCCAATGAATTGGGAGGGCTTTGTGGCAACTGGAACG
>JAZGTJ010011439.1:0-16916 GCA_036877575.1 Botia almorhae
AGTTCACAAATGGCTCTGCAGACTTTGTGAACTATTCTACACACAGTTGCTTCACTGGCACCACACAAATCACCAGTTTAACGGTGAAAGGTCCCAGATGCCAAAAACCTCAATGTGAGCAGAACTTTGAGAGAACTGGGTAAAGGGCTTCCTCTCAGAGACAGACAGGAAAGTGTAGGTTCTAGCAAAAATATTATCTCCAATGCATTTTCTTTGTACATGCGAAAGCGGTCTTGAAAAGCTGTGTCATCAAAGTAATGTAATGGATCACTCCTATCCAAAAGTACTCTTGCAGGCCTCCGTTGTGCACGTTGGTTTTCATTTAGATATTCCAAATATTCCATGCTCCCTCACAAACAGTGCCAAGCAGGAGTTAAACCTGCCTCCTTGAAGGATTAATTTAAGCTTCAATTTAGTCATAGACTAGCTATAATCCTCCCTCCTGCAATCAGATTTGTTTAATCTAGAATAGGCTAAATCTGTGACTATTTTAATCTATATCTGTGCAAGTCACTTTGAGTCAAGACAGCTCAAATGGACAGTTTAGTCTGGGACTAGGCTTAAGCCCCGTCTGTGAAACCGGGCCTTAATGTTTTGACAGTAATAATCCTTGATCCTGTGAATTATCTGCTGCAACTTCTGCTTTATTCTTTCCATTTGTGTAGGTATATATGATACAAGAGAAACGGCAAGCAGCGGCCCAGGTTTGTAAACAGGAGGAACCCAGACGCAGATAACGGTGCAAACAAAACTTGATTATACACACTAACACAGAAAAACCAACAAAATCCAAACTGCTAAGTTAAACAACTGTAATCAGAAAATAAACACGGCAAGACCAAAATATAACAATACTAGCCAATGATAATCGGTATAATAGTAGTAATGGAAACGAAAGAAGTAAACAGAGTAAATATGAATAATAAATAAACACTCAAAAGTAAACGGGGAAACGCTAACTAAACACTAAACATGACCTAACATAACACAACGGACCGGACTAGGAAACACACGCTAAACAAGAAACACAGGCAAGAACAAGACTAGGACGAGCGGGACACAACAAGCCAGAATAGCGAACAGCGATGGAACAGCGGGTATAGAAACAACAAACATAGAACAAGCTTGAAACAACGGCTTTGAACGTGCATGAAACAACACCATTTAGACAACACGGGCCAACACAAGACAGCGAACACGAGGGCAATAAATACACAGGGAAAAATTAAAGCAACAGGTGCGCCACATTAACGAGTAAACGAGGGAACAAGGAGGCGGGGTAATGACGCAAGACCGGAGAGCACATGGCTAATGAATATGCGATTAGCCATGTGTTCCACACGTAACGCACACCCAGAGCGCGAGTTTAAACTTAATACAAGACGAGTCGGAGTCTAAGCCTTGCGCTCTGACACATAACAAGAGTCAGGATCTTGGCAAAACGCGATCCCAGACTAGACAGAAGCCAGGATCCTGACACAACATCATAAAGGAGAGGAGGGGGAAACCAAAGAAATTCTGTGCAAACTTGAGAGGGGCATTGTATGTTCTTATATAGAATCTAGCAAAGTTAACTGTGTAAATGGGTTAATCTTACAAAATCTGTTAATAATGTTACATTAAGCTTATAGTAAATTAAGAAAATCACACACACACACACACACACACAAATTAATCTTATACAAAGCAATCTTGTTTTTATTAACGAAATACGATCAAACAACTATGAAAATGAGAATAATCATTAAAAATAATTAGCATAAATAATATAAATAGAATGACACAACAGAAGTAATTTCAGTGGTATGTAAATATTTTTACCCATTAAATTTTGGGATGAAATGTTACCTGGACATTTCATGGTAAAAAGGTTTGGTTTAATTGCACTGAAATTGAACCAATGATCACAGAAGGGTAGGAGCAGGTCAATTGCAAGTGTAACAGCAAATACTAGCATGTCCCATGATATGCGGTATGATGTTGTGTAGGGTAACAAGAAACATTGTCCTAGAATGGGACTGTGTGGAACACGGGGCTTGGTTTTGGAGTTGGGAGATGAAATGGTTAAGGGAAATGCCTCCCTTGTAATTATTCCTTACAGCTGTTTTAGTTTTGCAGTGAGTCGGGAGACGGGATAAAACGGGGCTGCAGGAAAACGAGCGGTGTGGAGGAGCGGAAGCAGGAAGTGATGTCCGCCTAAGGAAGTGACGTCGGCTGAGCAAGCGCGAGTGATCTTTATTAAAAGCTGAAAAGCTCTGCGTTATTTGTTTGTTGTATTTTTTTGTTAATAAACGAGTGTGTCTTGCTCATCTCCCAACCGTGGTCGGTGACGGTTTTGTTTTTCATCGCCAGGGAAGTGCCACAGACTAATGTAAATTTAAGCTGTAGTGATTTTATTACTATTGATGTTGAATAAATATGTCTGTGAAATGCATAAATGCAAATGTAAACCCATCTCTCTCCAGTCAAGCAGGAGCCTTTAGAAGTACCTCAGCCGAAAAGGTAGAGCCAATGTTCAGGCCACCACAAATGCCTGAACCTGATTTGCTGCTCAATGTACTCGAGGTGTGGCATCACTGCAAAGAGGAGGTGCTTCTTCTTCATGCAGCTCCCAGATTTGCTGCCAACACAAGCTGGTCTGTTTACCTGACTACAGGCTCTTCTAGAAAACAGAGCTTAAGAACATGCTGCTAAATCAGGCAATATTTCATTAAGAAAACCTGAGCTTAAGATATGAATGGTCCGGTCAGGTTACAGAGTGAAATCTGAGTGAATGAATGAAAAGTATTTATATGCTTAGTGAAATGTATTAATTACAGATTATGTGAGACACCATTACATGTTTAAATATTGTGGTTAGAATAAATAAGTTTGTAAAAAACTCCATTCTGTTACGCAATACCCTATTTCACTATGCAATCAAGTCTTTGTGTGTAAAATCTAGTCTCTGTAACGGGTGTTTTGACTTACAGGTTTAAGTTTAATCTTTTAAAAAAAGTTTTATTAAAAAATAAACTTATAATAAAAAATTAAAAGCAATGTGAAGTTTTTAAATAAAAAAATTTAATTTCACTTGACACACACATCTGTGGCATAAAATAGCTTTATTCCTCAGATAATTGATAATGGTTGTTTTTAATTTAACTATTTGTAGAAGAAGAAAGAGTAGTCTATTCCCGATTAGACACAGAGTCAGTCTACAAACTTACATAAAACATAGGCTTAGGTGTGTGATTTAGAAAAATGCTGGGCTTTTGTGCCCGTCTGTTGTGCTGTGTAGCACCAGTCCTTTAAAACTGCAACAGAGACAAAAGACAGAACAACAGACAGATCAACAACAAATTTTTTTTATATACATGTCTTCATAAACCAATCGTTTATTAAGAACAAACCAATCGTTGAGCCTTTAACATTTCTGTGTACCATGCTTCCAAATTAATTTGTTTAGATGCAGTCGACAACCCGACAACTACAGTGCTAAATATTGTATTTACATGTTTCAGTCTCACATTAAACTTTACTTCTAGGTATTTTGTCTCAAGAGGTTACGGATTATGTTATGAAAAGGTTTGGAAAGACCTATACGGTTCATAAGTTAGCGAACGTTACAGTGTTAGAGTTATGAACAATTTTTGGCAATATACAATACATTACATTTTTAGGAAATGAAATAAAGGAAATGAACTTAAATTTTTTGAAGTAGTCAAAAGTTACTGGAAGTTTTATTATGGCTTATACTAGAAGGTGATTTTGTGCTTTTTCAGGCAAATGATGGGCAACTGTTTTTTTCGTATGGACTACATGCCTTGAACTGTAGCTACTTACTGTACTAGTGTCTGGAGAAAACCCATTGAGCAGCACCACAGCAGAGAATGTCACATCCACTGATCTTCACTTCTGGTACCAACATATTCACAGTATATATCTTGCTTTCTAACTAGATTTAGAATGCAGATTTGCATTGGACACTGGAAGGTGGAAGTTGATGACCTGACACAATACAAAAATAATGTTTTATACAAATAAAAAAAAATCTTAAATGAAACATTTATGTATATTACCACAAACTACATAAACCCTACAATATATAGTACTAGTGGGTAAAAGCATGTTCTTCAAATTCTTCATTAAAGCATTATTTACTGAGCCATTCACTGACCAAAGAGGTAGACTGTACAGTAAATCTTTACAAATACATTACATTCTAATCCTAGGAAAATAACAAATAAGAAGAAATGAATTCTTCCTTATTTACAGGCATTCAGAGATAATAAGAAATTGAATGACTTCCTTTTTTAATTCTATCCACAAATGTGGCAGAAAATAGATGTGTCTTTGTTTCTACCATAGAAGGTAACAAAAAGGAACTTTATTCTCTACATTTACAAGTAGCTCATAGCTGTACACAGCCTGACTCAAATGTAGGAGTCTGCAGGCAGGAAATACCCTTTCTATGGTGTACAATGGCACCCACAAGTAAATCACCTTTAGTGGACCCACGTTACAAATTCCCTCATTGAAGCAATGCTGTTCATGTCTCATCTCTACTGGCTGAATTCTTTGTAAATGAGGGTACTGACAATGTCTTTCTTTACATACACTATCAGTCAAACATTTACTTAAGTTTTATTGGGTCACTTAACTAAAATGTTTCACATGATATTGAAAACATCTGAAGGCTTATGTTTAAATGCTTAAAACTAGTTTTGTAGACAAACTTAAAATTGGGACAACATATTCATTTATTTCATTCTTTCATTCATTCTCTTCAAAAAATGATTCTAATGATGACTAAATAATGAGGAAAAAGCAGCATAGATTGGACTTCTTAATTACTGTTTAAAAAGCATCTCATGATTTAAATGTTTGTTATTAATACAACAAAATGAATAAGTGACTCCCTTATATAAGTGACAGAGCCCTTATATACAACTCCATATGAACTGTCTTATTTCCTCTGAGACACAAGATATCACAAGATATTTCAGATTTAAAATATTATTTTAAATTAATGTTATAACTAAAGGAATTAAACCAATGTTACTGAGAAACAAAAGTTATTAGTTCAATACCTTCAAGAGGATAAGCGTGTTTTTATTAAACGTTTGTTTATAAAAACTATGAAACTTACACATCATTACACTCACTGTGCCCGAGGGGGGCAGTATTTGACTTGACTTTGAGGGCAGTAAGTGATTGACACAATTTGATATCACTTTCATGTTTTATCATGTCCATAGCCTTTAGAAGTAGTTTTAAACAATACTAAAGAATATGCTAAAAAAAATTCAATGTTTGTGAAATGACATTTAATAAATTTGCGTATTTGTAAATTTGAAACAAGTTAATTTAAATTACATTTAATGTAATATATTTATCATGCAATCTATTGATGAATTTGCAAACCTGTAAAAACTAAGCAAGTCATAACAAATTAATTATATATAATAATCTCTGATGGAATAAACAGTATAAGATCACTTCTCCCACTGTGACCTTTCCATTCACTCGTTAAAAATGATTTTCAAAGCACTACTTTTAAACGCAGATGTGCACATTTCACAAATAGCTATAATTTAAATATTTAAAATTGAAGCATAATTAAAACAAAATCACAAATAATATTTTATAAATCATCATATCATATTTTGCGTCACAGTTGTTTTCTGCCTGAGAAAAGTATCTTTGACAAGTTTGTCTTTATGGAACTAACAAGTGTAAGTCAAGCAGGAATAAAACATAATTACATTATTATATTTTTATCCACTTAGAACAAAGAAATGAACCCTGTGCCAACCAACCCCAGTGCCCCATAATTAACATGTAACTACTTTGGTACGCGCTCCTATTTACACATTGTTATTCTTATGCATATTGTAGTTGCTTATATTAACACAAACGCCATATGAGCTCAGCAATAATGTATATTTTACAGAATGACAGGCAAAAGTCCATCGTCTTGTTTATGTCTTCATATGTGAGTCGTAGCTGACATAAATGATGTGTGCTGAAGATTGGCTCCATTGCGCGCCAATCACTCCGTTTGGGAGGGACTTTAATTCGCTGTTGTTTAGTTTTCAATGGATGCCAACCTCTTTGTTTGCACGTGGGGCGTATGTCTGAGCTTTATTGAATTTGAGCGTGTCTCCTTTTGCGACCTGACGAAACAAGGACAACTTAGAATCGCTATAAAAAGCTACAGTGAATCCAGACGTGCTGAATGGCCCATCACACAGAGCGACAGACGTACAGAGGGCATCATCTCTCTGTTTATAAACACACATCCTTGCATATAAAGAAACCAAACGGGCGGATAGATGCACCCATTTCAGTGGTGCAACGGTAAGATCAGCTACATCCTTCCTGGAATATTGTGGAATTTAATGGCTATTGTTTTAAAACACAAAGAATATTTTAGGAAAAAGGTTCATGGGAGAGTGGATTTTATAGATTTCACATATACAAACCATGATTATAATAATTCGATTTTGCCATGTTAGATATATTTTAAGTTAGTATAAACATTTATTGGTTGTTCAATGATACATGTGGGGATTTATAATATAATGTACAGCTTGTTGTCAACAAAACACACTTTCAATGTTTCATAGAGAGTTAAATGCTTTAATTTTCATTTATAATGACAAACCCCTACTAAACACAGCATTATTACAGCATTGTAACACTATAAATATCGATACTGGATATTGACAAGGTTGCGAATATAAGGTAAGTATTGTAATACATTACAGTTTTACCACTATACAATAAAGTCAGCAGTCAAAATCGCTGTTATGTCAGCTAACCTGTTGCTTTATTTAGTTACATGTTATTTAAATTGAGTTTAAATAACTATAGAATACTACTTATAATCAGCCTGTCTACAACAGGTTACACCAATAAACGTCATTTTTAAGGTTCAGATCTAGTAAAATGGTTCCTTAACTACAGTTACTGTTTTCTTATGGTTGTTCCAGTGTTTAATGTTTGTATCTTTATTTTCATTGTCTGTGACATTTTTTACAACTAAAAATTAAAAACATTATATGAATGCTGTAGCCCACTGTAAGTATTACAAAGCTGCCACAGACAAAAGATAATTCCTAAAAGAACTGGCTGTGTTACCCAGCTTTATCATCATGACACATCATCATTTTAGAAACGCACCGGTGCACCTTGCAATATAGGTCAGCAAGTTTGCAAAGAGCTTTATTGCCAAATGTGTCACAGACATGTGCTTAAGGATCTGGCTCGCTAACCAGAAGCATTAATTTCCATACAGAGTTGAATCAACCCTGTTTTATTTAACATTATTCAAGAGTGTCTCCAAGAATATATGTGAGGATTATTAAACATTTTTCACATGTTTAAATGTTTCTTTGTGTAATGGGAGCTGTCATGACTTTATTGTTAATGTTCTTCAAATGGATCTGTTTCTCAGCTGATTTCTAAAAGCATGTGCCTGTGTGCATAACATATAAGCCACAGGCACCTATATTTTATTAGTTGAAAGGTTTAGGCATTTCTGCTCTTGCACAATATGAACACAGCAAGTAGGGAAGTTACACTGGGCACTTATCCAATTCCCGATCACAGATGTGTTACTAAAGAATGCAAGATTACACTGTGCGCTTGGACTGCACAACCAGGCTACATTGTGTCATAGTGTGGCTGTGAACGAAAGGTTGCAGGAATTTCCTTTACAACAGCTGTGCTAAATCTGTAATTGTTTAAGAGTTACCGTGGAAAATTAGGCCTTATCAGTTTTCTAATTGCCTATTAAGTGTAGTGCCATATGAGGGACCTCTTTATAAATAAGGAGTTGGATATTTTTAGATCCATGATCAGGTCCATCATTGTTTTAAAACAGTTTTATTTTCACTCATTAAACAATAATTTAACAAACATTATACAACTGATTGTAAATCTGGTACCACTGATTTGACCTAAAAGGGAGCGATTATTTTAGAGGGTTATTTAATGCAAAAATGTTTTTTTATTTTTTCCTCTCATGTCATTTTAAACCTATATGACCCGCAATTTTTTAAAATGTTGATGTCATCATTTTTACATACAATGAAAGTGAGAGAGGCTGTAAGTTTTTATAGTGTATAGTACAGGTGAATGATGGTAAATCTACAGTACACAAAATAGTGGATTAGAATAACTATTTAGCACAGTAGAACAATCACTATAGGAAGCTACTGTGAAGTATATTAACTTAAATTGAGAATTTGCATAAGTTTAGACTTCACTAAACTTCACTGCAGCTCAATGCTGATACCTGTTTGTATTCCTTGCCCATTTAGCTAGAATAGTAAAATTATGTTATTAATAAATTTACATGTGAATCACAATCACATCACATTTAAATCAGTTTAGTGCAGGATGAGTAATCAACATTTTTTTTACCAATATAGACCTAAAGGCACAAAACTATAAAGTTGATTTCATTGTGTCTTTATTGTTTAAATATTTGTGTAATTTTTCTAGAATAATTCAGACTAGTTAAAACACTCAGTTATTTACATGATAATGTACATCATGTATGTACATTAAATATGACTCTTTTATTGATGGATTGGTATTTTACTTTGTGTTTTGGATCACTGCGTATGTAGGGTGCTTCTGCGGTTTGGGACTTATCTACTCTAATAAGACCTGCACTATGCCATCTGTCACCTTCCAGGACCTGCCTCTCAATATCTATATGGTTATCTTTGCCACAGGGATCTTTGTCTTTGTACTCAGCCTCATATTCTGCTGCTATTTTATAAGGTAAATCTAATCACATTTACACATACATTCATAAACATCACAGTGTTCACGAGCATATGTGTCTTATAAGATCATCGATTAGCTGTAGGACAATCTTTTAATGGACAGATGCCAAATAATATTGTAGGAAAATGGTGAAAGGCAACAGGAAATTGCTATATTCTTAGCACACAAACAGATGTCAGCAATTCAAGATTGAGGGTAATTCAAGTCAACATGATATTGGGGTGTTATTAATGGAACCATTGTAATGCTATTCTATTATATTCTATTCTATAAGTAGTGGATCACTTTATAATTATACACTATTAACTATGTTGTTTGCCTTTTGATGTAACAAAAATGACAAAATACAGTATATAAAATGCTAAACGCCAATATAATTTAGACTTATTTTAGAATTCCTCTTTTTGCAGTTGTCTATTGGACAACAGGTAAATCTTGTCAGATGCAAATTATAGCCCTTCAAGAGTGGTATGTGAATTAGCATTCTAGACACTTTCAGAGCTTGTGTTGTGAGCAAAACATGATGTTTGGTTCTGTCCTCCAGTTTTTTAATCCTGTTTCAGAAACTGACTCATGCCTGTATGTATAATTGTGATTTATTCTGTTGTGCCCAGGTTACAAATTCAGCCATAATTACTGTCATACCTTAATTTTATTCTGAATGCCACCCTTGCTGACAACACTAGCATTACTGGTCACCAACATGTGTTGTGTCTTGACTAGCTTTACTAAATATGCACTGCTGGTACATCATCTTGACCAGTGCCAAACCATTACTATTCAGTATAAACCATATTGAACCAGCATGTGAAGATAGCTATCTACACATAATCACATCATTCGATTCATGCTACGGGAGACTCATGATGGTTGATGGTGGTCTGTAGGCCCCCACAGATACAAGAACCAGCCAAATCTACGCAACAGAGACCTATTTAATCTTTGGCAAGAAACGCAACATTGGTGACAGCTCGTAACTTGAGACCAATTCGCCAGTTCAAACTTAGCCATCCAGCTCACAAACACAAAGTAAAAACACGGAAACAAAAAAAGAAATCAAGACAAAAATTGTTTTATTTTTAATAAACTATTTATTTAATGGACAACTTTGTGGTCATTTTTATCATATTTCATTTTAATAACTTTATCTTGCCTTTGTTCTCAATAGTAAATTGAGACATCAAGCCCAAAGTGAACGCTTTGGATATAGAAAGGTAAGTGAAAACAAAGGTAAGAAGTCCACTTAAACTGGTCAATGGATTTCGCAGTTATAATTGTTTCATGATCATTTTCTACCCTCTCTTTAAACACTATAACAGTCTGTTTTTGCTACTGTACTGTAAGACTTTTATATGTAAAAAAAACCCACATATGGACAGGTGGTCACATATGAACATATGGACATGTACATATACAGTTACTGTCACAAAAACATATACAGAAAAAGAAACAGCATCAAAACATACATCATGACCTAACAAAGTACACTGGACTTGAAACTAACCAAACAGCAGTATGAGATGAACAGAGCTTGACAAAAGACATACAAACAAACATACACTTTAAATACACAAGACAATCAAGGGGAACGAGGAACACCTGAAGACAATTAGGGCAGGGTAACATAAAAGTAAAAATCTGTATTCAGAATGAACACATTTATTTGCCATAACATTGACATGACATTTGCAATACAAATGCAGAGGCACCTGTCTGATATCTGATCTGATGTTCACTACTGTGATAAACATGAACACACTCACATAACTCAAGTATTCATTTACATGTGTAAACATAAAACATGATGAACGGATGGGCAGTGATTACATTATATGTACATTAGATCACTGTTATGAGATCACTGTCTAGTTTGTTATTATAGCTAAGAACACATTAAAAAACTCTGAGAATAATCTGTAGTAATCTGTATAAATTATTGACTGTTTATGGTATATAGAAGAGCAGTTTAATTCTTTTATTCTCATGTTTGCAATATTGACTCATAGTAATTGCCCACATATGCATTATTTGCAGGTAATCTTAAAAGGAGACCCAAAGAAGCTGAATCTTCATGGAGTAAGGAAAAGATGGCTGTTTTAGTCAGATGTCCTAATGCATTTAATTGAAGTGTACCTGGTGCACAGTGACAAAAATACACACATCATAGCAAACGATCAACAGAAACGTGATATATGAAACATACTTCAAACCCTACAGAAAAGCAGTGATGTTATATAACATATAAGGTATATATAGTACTGTAACTACAGGACATAAAAACTGCAGTAGTTCATGTCAAAAAGCCATTAGTTGCAGGGCAAAAACAATGTTCACAAGTATACCTCCTCCAATAGCTTTTTCTTTAGTAAATATTTTTTTAAAAAGGATTTTTTTGTAAGTTTTGACTATGTTTGATAAATGATAATAGGTCTTTAAAAACGTTTAACTTTATTTTTTAAAACTTTATTCGTACCCTTAAATTATCTGTATAATAGCAGTATGCATTTAAATATAGATCTTTTTGATGGCTTATGTTGACATGTTTTTAATCTTATTGTTGACCTGTGTGCTGTCCTCTCCGCAGCAGACATGTGCTGTGTGCTTGGAGGACTTTAAGGTGAAAGATGAGCTGGGAGTGTTGCCATGCCAACATGCCTTTCACAGAAGGTGAGTAATAAGCTGTAACAGCTGGTGTTCATAAATCATCTCAAAGCAGGAGTGCTGATCTGAAACCTGCTATTGTTAGCAGCAATATAAATGTAGACAGCTAAAAGGTTGGATCCTGGATCAGATTTAAGTTTTTTGTATTTAGAGGCTTTGGTATAACTGATGGCCATCTATAATTGATACAGTAGGGGTGCAATTTTATGAGGTATTGTTTTGCTTATGAATGAGACTCAAACAGAATCAGATGAATCTGTAATTTGTCATTATTGCAAAGCAAAAGGGACAGAGTTAAAAGAAGCAAGAATAGAAAGAGCACAACATAACAAGATAAGATTGATATTACCTCTGAATATGATCACAAAATTGATGAGGATTCTGAGTGAATAATGAACTTTTTATAATTTCCTTCCAAATAGTTTTTTATCAAAAGCAACTTTCAAAGTTTTTACTTGTTCTAATGCTGATGAAAAAAAAAAACACTTCAAAGTGAACATGTTATTTACCTGTATGCTCATACGGATTTAATTTGTTTTGTACAGTAAGACCCCATGAATACCCTATATAATGTTTATGTATATGAATAAAATGCATAGAATAGACTAGAATAGGTACATCCCCTCCTTCTAAATTATAAATACCATCTGTCTTCAAGTTGCAATGGCAAGTAGCAAATCATTTAAAGGTGTATTTTTGTTATGCTAACACTACAATTTATTTGTAGTGTTATTTTTAATTTATTCATACACTACCTGAAGAAAGCTATCTGGTAGCATTCTCGTTCATCTTTCAGAATATGTTACTTGAAATCTTTGAGCATGGGCAGACTGTGCCACTTTTAGAGCCAATCACCTGAGCTATAAGTGTCATGTGATTAATCACTGTGCCAACTTCCTGTTTAAGTTGGAAATATGTCTACAGTCTTTAATGCCAAGTTATTACATTGCATATGACTCCATATCATCACATGTAAAATTTGACATAAACAAAATGTGTGTTTGCAGGTGTCTGGTAAAGTGGCTGGAGGTTCGCTGTGTTTGCCCCATGTGTAATAAATCCCTGGCCGGATCTTCCGAGCAGCACCAGGGTATAGGCATTTTGCTGGATGAGCTGGTGTAGCACTGAGAAACTTCTAAAGAAGGACAACACTGCCATTGGACTTCATGTGCCCTCCTGTCTTTGGAGTATTTTTACAGACATATACATCCTGGCAGTATCTACTGTATGATATGACTGTGAATCCCAGGGCCAAGTATTTTTTACACAAATTTTAAAGGCATAGTTTGCCCATCATTTATTGCCCTCATGTTTTATACAACCATATGACTTCCGTGGAACACAAAAAGTGATTTTTTTAAGGAATTTCCCAGCTACTTTGATCATTTTTATTTATATTTCATATAATAAACATGAACAGGGACTGTCAAACTAAAAAATGACATAGAAAATGTCAAAATAACCCAAAATATCATACAACAGCTAAGGAGGCTGAAATTAAAAACTGAAACATCTTTTTTGTTCCCTGGAACAAATAAAGGCATATAAGGTTGAAACAATATGAGGCAGAGTAAAGAGATACACTGGGTGAACTATTTTATAAATGTAACCTTAACATACTGCCAGACAAGATTCTCAGTTGACAAAACCTTTAGTAAAAGGCTTTGTCTCTACATAAAATATACCTATAATTTAAGATTGAACACCAGTAGTTAATGCACTACATACTGTAGGAGCAGCTGAAACTGAGAAAACATTCTTCATTACAGTGACCGAATGCCACTTTTAGCATTCCAACCCTGAACGCTGCAGCACGGTGCACTAGGCCCAAAGAACTTTTTCACAGTGGTGTGTGTGTGTTTGAGCATGTCTGTTTTGCAGTTATTATCAGTAGTGACAGATGCTCATCCACAGTAGTATTTATGTGCACAGATTATTTTCTTTAGAGATTTAAAGCAACCCTAACACTGTCCTGGACACAGAAATGGGCTGTCAGTAAAAACACAAGCGGCTTTTCTTTTTATTTAACTTTTTTGTGTTTGTTCAATGTAGTCTGATTGCCATTGTTATGGAGCCTGCAGTGTTTTAATCAATGTTTTCACAAGAAAAAAAGGATGATGATTTTGACATGATATTTCATGACTTTTCTTTGTGTGAATGCGTCTTTTATGCCAGATATCGTTTTGACTAAACAAAACATGTTTGACACTTCAAAAATGAACATGACCTTTTATATTATGAAAGTTTTAGACAAACAATGTAAATATGCAAGCTGCAGTGCATATACTAAAAATGCTGAAAATATGTAAGATATTCAAAATGCAGTCCAGTATAAACCCAATGTATAGAAATATGTGTCTATATGCTATAGAATCCATGTCACATTAATATATATTTTTATTGTGGGACAAATTATAATGTTATAGTCTTTTTCTTTATTTATCTCAAAACATTTTTATTGTAATTTTCCACCATTTCTCTAATCCTTTTCTGAAGTATAAATCCCTGCAGGCTTTTCCACTTTGTCCTTTGTGTCCTTTGTGATTTTTGACTTGAAACTATTTTAGATAAAGAAATCTGCAGAAAATGTAACTGTAAATTTTAAACTAACACATGTAGCTAAATGCTAACACTTACATGTACAGTAAATGCAAACATAATGTAACAAATGTGGTGTCACATGAAAAAGCAATTTAATGACACCATAGTATATCAAGTTTCTCGTCACCAGCAAAGCACAATTTCATACTATAAAGCATGCAGATTGCAACACAACCATGGTGTTTTTAGGAGGAACTATGAAATACTATGGTATTTCAAAACAGAGTGGTATTTTTTATGATTTTACCCAAATATATTTAGTCAGCACAATTTTAATTTATTTTCTCAGGCTCACTCACTACTGTAAATAAGTGACAGCCCTCCATCTCATATCTATTTATGCATAATTTATAATCCTCACAAGGCCCCAGGCTCTTTGAAAGTCCCTCTTAAGCCCTCAAACAGATTTCCAGGGAGTTAATAAAAGAAGCTCTTTGTAACTGTGACTTAAAATCACTGAGTTTTGGCTCTATACAGAATCTCATACTGTAGTTGCATTATTATCTCTCAGAATAACACCTGCAAAGTGAAGAATTACAATGTTATCTCGTAATTCTTACTTCATATTTTAAGTCATTATGTGGTTGATAATAATTATATTACACTGCAGATAAAAGAAATAAAGTAGCAGTTGTGATGATAAATTATAACGTGCCTTTGCTAATGGCCACTGGCAGTCAATGGCTCTATAGTACTGGTCCTGTTGACCTGGGCCAATACAACTCATATCTGATTCTTCCTGAGCTCTGCTCAGCTCTTTAAATATACAGAGCATTTCTGGACAAAAAGACATAAATACAGTTGACCTACAATATGTTTTTCTTTTCTCATTTCTTTTGTGTTAAAATAAATGTTTGGTGAAATAATGCTGTTTTAAATGTGTAACAAAGATTGTTCAAATGCTGCTGTCTTTCTTCAAACATTTCACAGCTCTAAATGTTTATAGTTAAATGATTTTTAAATGCTTTTGTGTTTGTGTTATAAACTGTACATACACTAATTGAGGTGTCTTTGGATTAATTTATTTCAGAGTGGATGATTGAAATTTTGTCATAGAAATGTACATTGTAGGACAGAGGACAAATAATATAGAAATAATTTTCACATTCTGTTCTCAGGAAAATCTTGACAAAATGTGCCTTTGCAGTTTCTTTGAATATCTGTGTGTACTGGTATTCAGTACATTGTGGGGGCCATAGTTTATAAATCATACAGAATGATATTTCTGAAAATCCAAAAATGCAGGTTTCTGTGAGGGTTAGGTTTGGGGGTAGGGTTAGGGTATAGAATATACAGTTTCAGTATAAAAACCATAACATCTATGGAATGTCCTCATAAAACATGAAAACTGGTTTTGTGTGGGTGTGTGTAAAAGAGAATATGTTTACATTACATTTATGTTTATGCATTTGGCAGACCCTTTAATCCAAAGTGACTTACAACGTGTTTAAGTTTTTCAGTATATGTATTCCATGGGATTCGTAACCACTACCTTGCGGTGCTAATGCTTTACCAACTGAGCTACAGGAATCAAGGCAAATTAGATGCACTGGATGCAACTGATTTGTAAAACTGCCTAATTTACTGATTTTTATAAACACCTCAAACATCAAATATGCCTAAATCCTAATAACTCTGAGATGGCTTATTATTTCCATTAAGGGCAATGTTTATAATCTGGAACCTGACTAATGATGACTGCATTTGCTAAATAAGGACAAACCTGACAAAGTCTTCAGTGCCAAAAGGGTGTTTACAAAGACTGTCTGAAACAAAGTTGCAAAGGATTTCAGCAGTCTCAAATGCCGTTGGGAGCTTAGGGAGAGGTACCAGATGACATGCCTTGCAAATCGGACTATTGTGAGTATGGTTGTATTGCCTTGGGATTTGGGCAGATCTGTAATAAAGTCAATAGCAATGTGGGACCAGGGTCGGTGTGGTGTAGGTAAGGGCTGTAGGAGTCCGGCACATAGCTGTCTGGGCGTCTTGGAGACCTGGCAAACTGGAAACTCCTGTACATAGGTGATTGTGTTGCTAGGAAGGTTTGGCCGCCAGTATCGATTTCTAAGTAGTTGGATGGTGGCTGTTTGACCGGAACTCAAACTCTCGGCCTTGGTATTGTTGGACTATAAGTAACTGTAAAATCAAATCGTGTAAAAAAGGAACCATCTAGCTTGACGCGGGTATAAACGTTTGGCTGTACGCAGGTATTTAAGATTCTTATGTTCGGTAATGACGGTGAACGAGTGTGCAGCCCCCTCCAGCCAGTGTCGCTACTCCTGTAAAGCAAGTTTAACTGGGGTCGACAAACGCGCCGGCGCGTTTTGAGGCATGTTTTGATGATAACGCGGAAATGTTTGTATAAAAATAAGAAAACAGACAGGGTACGCACTCTGCCTTCGCTGTCTCCGTCATCTCTTTTCACAGACACATAAATAAAACAACCTAAATCTCATACGTGCCCCACAGACATAATGAATATGCGTATAGAAAGCTTGAAATGTGTACTTTTACATAAATCAATTCAAATTAAAAACAAATATTCTCTTTTTAAGTAATCCGTATGAATGTTAGAGGATGTATCGTTTCTCCTGTATCACCTCATTACCGCTAATGTGATCCCGCCTCGCACTGAGCGCGCTGTTCATATGTAAAGTATCTGAGGCGAGTCAGGTAATCATGTGCGCGCCCCCGAAAAGCTGCAGAAATCATTAAAGCTTCATCACAGAATTTACTCACTTTATCTGCGCGTTTGAATGATGACACGCTACACGAGTGAAGAAGTACTTCAGATGATTCTGAACAGCGAGTTCACCTTCTCATCAGACAAAGAACGCGATGACTTTTAGTTTTGAACAGAGCGCATATAA
>JAZGTJ010011440.1:0-16916 GCA_036877575.1 Botia almorhae
ATAACACTGTATTCAAGTCAGTTTATGAACTGGTGAGTCGGTTTCAAATGGTGCTATCCATAACACTGTATTCAAGTCAGTTTATGAACTGGTGAGTCGGTTTGCCGATGCGTCATGAGCTCTCGTCTTACCTGAATGTCACAGAAGTTGCCTTTGGAGACAAAAGAGACACTGACAGGGAAAAAGTCATTGGGCTGGCCAGGTATGCTGAACTCCAGGCTACCGGTCTTATTCTTCATGTCAATCACAGGCAGACACCACTCCAGAATGTTCCGTCTACTGTCATGACGATATTCTCCATCTAGATCACCAATCACAGGAGCTCCCACCCCCGACCTGTAATGAGGTCCATTTTAACAAAAGAAAACTGTAAGTAACAAAAGCCAGCCAATCAGAGGTCTCGTGAAGATAAGAAGACTAGAAATCAATATAGCGACTATTCTAGATGACATGCATCATTATATATTGGATAGGTTTAGGCAGAAGGATACAGCAATAAAACTTGATCCACATTGACTTGTACTCACGGTACAGGTATAGAGATGACTACATCGTTGAGTTCCAGAGAGTCATCCTGTAACTCATACTCAATGTTTACATCACAGCCATTGCCACTCTCAGAGGGCCAGCAGTTTACTGCACAGAGACATAGTACACACATTTATTGGCATAGGTCATGTGACACTATGGGCGAGACAACAACTGTAACTCTTATTAGAAATAACAAAACCAGATGTTCAGGACTGACTTGTTAGTGGTATGAAAGATTCATCTGTGGTCTGTAGTCTCCATTTCAGCACACCCACATCACTTTTGAGGGGGAAGGATTTGTCTGGGTTCTTCAGACCGATCACAGACTCTGACGTGAAAAGCTTTTTGTCTACATTAGGATGGGTCTACAGGACAAAAGATTGGAGGAGGATTAGAATATATAATGTACTACATAATAGTGTTGTCAGGAATATTGATAATTCGATAAACATCGCTACTGAAATACCAATACTCATTTCCCAAAGTATTGATACACTGATAACAGGTTAGCTTTGTTGCTTTCACTCTTCAACAGCGAGTTAAACAGCGAGTACCTGTCTCGCCTCATTTGCTCCGGTTAAATAGCGTTAGTAAGACGCCGAGTGCAGGGCTGCGACTGGCTTTGGTTGAGAAAGAACACAGCAGAAGTGATGTCTGGAACTCACCTGTAACTGGACGCCCTTCTTGTCATTATTGTTGACGTGCAGTCTAATGCGCCCGTTCTTGTCATCAGACACTCTGAGGGTAATCATGCCGAGCACTTCCATGTTCTGCAGGCCGCCATCACGCCCACATGTCAGGGTGATCTTTTCCTCTACTCGCAGATGCACGCTGAAAATTATGTCAAAATGTTGATGAATGCCTTTTTTGTCAAACTAACCTAGCCCATGCAAACCTTCACCTGTTTCACACAAATTGCACTGATGGCGCATGTTAACCTGCAGTGCAGCGTCTGCGTTCACTGTAGACACTGTAATCTGTTAATATAGGTAGTGAAATAATTACATGGTCCTTACATGTGCCGCAGATGCAGGATGTGTAAAAATGGCTTTAACCTGAAATCGACTACATTAAGTAGCAACTTCAGTAAAACAATTTCTCTGTCTGAGCTGTTTTTAGAATACCCAACAACAAGCCATAATATTGACATGAATACAAATTGACCTTTTAATGTAACAATAAAAGCGTTAGATAATAAAAAAAGAAGAACGAGACTAAAAAGGGATTCTTTTACCAATTTAACTAATAAGATCATATGCTCCAGTAATGTCATGTTGACTCTCCTTAATCTGATTATCAAAGTCTGATTCTTGCATCAGCAGAACTGGCAGAATAACTAACCTCTCTGTGTGGACGGGAGCAGGCAGAGATTTTGAGGCATCTGAGGGTCTTTTGCCTGTGCTGGGCAAGATGATGTTCTCTCCTTCTGACTTGAGTTTGTCCACAAAGTCATCCACTTCTTTGCCCTTGCCAAGCAGTTTAAGAGCTTTACTTGGACCACTGGACCTAAAGCAAAAAGCCATAAGAATGCAGTAAATCCAGTAAATGCAGTAAAGTCTCAGTCCAAGAAACTAGTCAAATCAGAACTCAGTCCTAGAAAAGTTCAAACAATGAAACCATAACCAGCTGGCTGAAGATTGTGTGAAGCTTTGCTTCATTAACTGTGTGTGTGTGTTGTGTGTTGTGTGTGTGTTGTGTGTTGTGTGTTGTGTGTGTGTGTACCTAACAGGTGCAGGGGTGGGTTTGGGTTTCTCGGGTTCGATCAGCGTGTCTGTGATGATGGCCGTATTGCTGCTGCTCATGCCTGAGCTGCCGAACCCGCCAAAGCCCGGCCCCTTCTTCCCGCGCTCAGCATCACGTCGTATCTGCTGGAGCTCCTTAGCCTTTCTTCTCATCTCTGCCTTAGCCTCACGCTCCTGAGTCTGAGTGCGGATCAATCACATAAGCAGTTTGAAAGGTGTGATGTAAAACTATAAACAATTATGAATTTAAGACCCTTAACCAGTATGTTAATTATAAACGTCTGCATTGGGTGAACAGGCAAACAAATGACTGTGACAGTTAAAGTCTTGTTTAAATGATGAACTCTGCTCGCTGAGCACTAATGAGCAATAGATCCTCCTCCTTTGCATCAATGCTTACATTTGAGCCAAACAAATCTACTGTTGACTGATAATGGCCACGTACATTATCAGTCAACAGTAGCAAGACGCAGCACAAAGGAACGGAACTGAATGAGATGCAATTTTAAAGGCTGTTTATAGCCACACCATCTTAATCATGATGCTCAGATCTACAGCAGTGGGGTGAGTTTAAAGATGCAACTTTTCTGAAAGCGTTTTACCCTGAAAACAGTCGAAGCACACCATCAACAGTACTGGTGGCAGTACTTTAGTGCTCTGATCTTTTTTTAAATCAAAACTAAAACACACACACAAACATATGTAAAAACTAAATAAACTAGGTAATCTCACTATTCAACTAGCTGGTTGCTGAATTCATTTTAGGATAATAGATTTAGATTTTATTTGGATTTTCAGAGCTTTATTACTTTCGTATTAAAGTATTAAAAAAGTATTACTTCACGGTACACCTGAGCATACTAGAAATGTGTTGCCGGTTTAGAGCGCTCCTACAATAGTGCAACATACATCAGTGTAGTGCATATAGCGCAATGCACACAATAAGTCATTAAAACAATTAAATAAGGCAAATAGAAGTGTGTTTTTGCAACCAAATAAAATGTTAAACAAATAAAAACGGCCCTATATTTTGCTTCTTCAAAGCAGCCACCCTTTGCCTATATTTACAATTCTAAGCATTTGCTCAACCAGCTTCATGAGGTGCTTGCTGCCTGGGATGCTTTGTAAACAATACTGAAGGAGTTCTGTATGCTGGGCACTTGCTGGCTGCTTGCTGTTAACCATTTGATTCAACTCACCAAGAAAAGAAGGTTTTACATCAATTAATAGTAGGTAAATGTTTATACAAAGCTCATTTCAAGCGTATGATAAACCATTATATAAACAGATTTTTAAGATTACACCAAGCATAAATTCAGTCAAGTGTATGCCAAGATTTTGACAGGTAGCATATATCAAAACATGTCAACAAACATCTCTCTTACCTCTCTGACGGCACGGAACACCTTCTCCTCATGAGAGTCCATCTCTGTAAACGTTCGGATTTGGGCCAAGTTGACATTTTCTCTGTAGCCGAGTGCGACAATCTCATCGAAGGCGAAGATGAGGTCAAAGCAGTGCTCGGAAATCTCACTCTCCTCCAGGACACGACAATATTCAGGAATCTACCAAAGAGTAGAAAGTTAACACAATCAAATGTTTCAATTCACTTTGCGGAATTCAGACAGCATCTCAACAACTGAAGATAAACATATTTCCACGTTATATAATAGAATCGACAAAACAAACTTTGAAATCATAAAAAAAAATATTATCCATTCCTATTAGAAAGGCAGAAAAACGAATTTTGCTTTAGGCTACTAAATGTGAAAACTATGGTGGCTTATACATATGCAAGTGAAGAAATTAAAATTCTTGCAGTGTAGCTATGTCCATAAAACAGATTTTGACATTTTTTTGCGTTCATTCATACCACACGTGAGAAGAGACGCAGTGTCTCCAGGTCCTCCAGTATGTTACTGTTCTTGGTGGTGACCAGCACCATGTAAAGCTTCTCCAGCGGCTGGTAGACATAGCGCACGCTCTCCGTCTCTACAAATGTATGTTGCTTTCCAGTGTTCATAAGCTTCGGAAAAGCAGCCAGCAGACCTTCCACTCGTGTCCGTGTCATCTCCACAAACTGCCGCGACACCAGGGCCTTACCCGCCTTGGTGCACACTGCTGCAGCCAACAGCACCTGGAGTATTCAACCAGAATCTTAATGAGCCGTTTCAAAAATCACTCTCTAAACTTCAGAGTGGACAGTGCAGAATGTGTAGCTGGAAAGCATCAATATTAACATTCATTCGTTAAGCAAAACAGACTCAGCTGTTTTAGGCTCTAATGATTGCTGCACTGCAGTGTTGATCTATATGACGCAAACACAGTATAGATTCGACCCATCTATCAACAGAAAGTTGCTTTATATTTACACAAATAACCTTCAGAACATTTTGTTGTAATGAAATACAATATTTTTAAAACAAACTAATGGTACAATTAATGTTTAATCCCTCTGAATCACATTTTAATACCTCTTATTACCTGACAATCAATGGGATAAAAAAAGCTTATATTCTGTTTTGAGTTTTTAAAATTGCAATGCATTTTGCCATAACCCTAAATATGCATCTATGAAACTATTTTTATAAAATTATAATAAAAAATACATCAGCTTACACAAATAATTTTCTACCTATCAAACCTTATAATTTGCATGTTCCCTTGAGTAAAAAATAAATGCACACGTCTGTGGCTTATCTTTACTGTTTTCTTTCTGATCTCGCCTTCTGCTCTTGGGAAATATACAACATCCTAGTTCACTCAGGCTTTATAAAAGCGATGTAACAACCTGACGGTTTTCAACTGATTTAGTTTGACAGAACTGTCCAGCTGGCAAAATGCAGTTAAGATCTATCACATCAACACACAGCTAATTGCAAAGAAATATAACCAAACCATTAGAATTAATTTACGTGCTTGTCATTTTTTGTCTAATAGGTTAGTACAATAGTCCTAAAAATGTAATTGTTTACCACTGGACTTCAGGCTAACAATATTATCATGTCAACAGCTGTTATAAAATGTTAAGTTGTATGGCGTGCTAGCTACTTTAGACAAAACGTAATTTAGTCCCACACTGTCAACTTTACAGTCCAACTGTTATTGATCACAAACACAATTTAAATAAATACACAATTATCACAGACACGTAAAAAGAGAGGCTGCCACTGTATGTTTAAGGCCTGCAGTATTTGACACTGATGTAGCTGACTAAACTTGAAATTGACACGATTTACAAACGACTTAGGAGCCCAAGAAGTGACAACAGGCAACGTCAGAAGTTTACATTAAAAACATACTAGACGTCAATTTACCTGTTTCTCCTAAATAAAACGCAAATCACTCTGCGGGTACATATCGCTAGCTAGCAGCAACCTTTCCGATGAAAACCGGAACCAGTTGTCAAAATCAACCGTTTTTCCAACAATATATGAACCAGAACTCACCATTTTCAATCTCTGACGTCTTTTTGTCTTTATTTGTTTCAACGACGTTTGTGTAGTTGTATAAATGCTACGTGGTAATAAACAAAACGGCTATTTGTGTGCAATGCTGCACCGCAACTCAATATGGCAGAAGTGTAAGCCACGTCTCCAACCGGAAGTAGCTAGTCAGCGGGGTAAAAGGGCAGCCAGACAAATGTGGAAGATCCAACATCAGCAGCAGTACAGCACTGCCCATCCCTCGGACCACTGAAGTTAACCAATGATGAAGAGCAGGCTTTGGCATCGCGTACATTTTAAAGACATCATATTTACGTTCGTATAAATTATATGAAATGTAAAATTCACGTTCATTTATAATTTACGCACAATTTCTGTATCTGTCTGTTGATTCATGGGTCTATTTTACCTTTAAATATTACAAAAATAATATTTTAAACGTGTTTTACAAACCCTACGTACAATACGAGTAAAATACGATTATCAGAAATGAGTACATTAGAGTGAGAGTTTAATTACATTTATTTTTTGGTATTGCCATTCGTAGAGGTTAAAATAAAAGATGTTTTCGGTGGGAAACATTCCGGTTAGGATAGTGTGCTTTTACAAGATCCTTCTAAAAATGTAATTGTGTTTTTAATTAATTTATACCTTTTGGAGTAAATTAAAAATTTAAAATACACATTATAATAACCTAAATTCAGCAAGAAAGTAATGGAAAAACAGAATTTAGAGGTGTTGATGGTACGTAGATATTTAAGTGTATGCGCAGTGTAGCGCTGGATGACGAGCGTGAATACACTCACACTCAAACGTGTTGCTGGCAGACGGAAGTATCGTTCCCGTCTAGGTCACACACTACAAACTGACTCACACACGGAGTTAAGGCAGCAGCTGGATTTGAAGTCAGTCAGTCATACAAAACAGTCGTTTAAATGACTGAAAAATCCTGAAACGGTTCAGAAAAGTTTCGGAACTGCAGATTGCTCCGCTTCCTCTGTTGAAATGTCCGAGAGTATTAGTATATCTCAAGTAAGTGCAACGACAAGTTATAACGCGGGGGTATATGGTGTGGTTTCATTGGCTAGATAAACTGCCTGTTTAACCGTCCTGTATTACCATTGGTTGATGAGATGTCTTCGGTACGATAAGTAGGCGGATCTACAAACATGTGTATGCAAAGGAGCTAAAAATAGTGATTTCTGAGAACAATAAATGCTTGTTGATAAAATAAGAACACAAATGTCACTTCATGAATTGTTATTGAGAGGCAAATTTTAAAGAATGTATCGATATACTTGTAACACGTGTATATAAGAAGTGCATTCAGGTATTTAATAGATGAACCAATGAAAGACGAATCTTATAAATAAACGACATTCTAGTTTCTGTTAGGTGCGTGACCTTAGCAATCTATATACAATTTGTCTGTTCTGCCTTAAGTTATCTGGATCTGAAGATCACAGTAAACAATAGCAGTTTTGTGGAAACAGCAGAACAAACTGGGGTTGAGCAGTCTTCCCAGATCTAATACTAAACCATTGCATTGGCGCCTTTAGTTTATCAGCGCTGCCCAGAAAACACAGGGTGTGGGTATTACAAGGACACTGTACAGAATAAATAGCCCTCCACCAGTAGATAGTTCATTCATTAGGCCTTGTGGCAGACACATCTTCTGTTAAACTCCCTTTCTGCAATAACATGGAAGGTCCATTCAAGTACATTAGAGTGAGAGTTTGTTTCAGTTTATTTTTTGGTATTGCCATTCACAGAAGTTAAAATGGACAGTCCTATCAAATCTTGTGATAATCTCTTTCTTTCAGGGAGAAAATGGCAGAGTCAGTCGAGTTATTCACATGGGAACAAGGAAGAGCCAGGTAATTTTATTTTCTCATAAAAGTCTTATTATTATAACACTTTATTAATTCATTAATTGTTAAATTTAGCATTTATTGCATATATAGGCTATAACCAACTCGAACCATGTACTTCTTCCTTTTTTATTTGCCTAATTTACAAAATGATTACATAATAAATGAATTATGAAATTCTTGGATCATCTTAATCACACAGCACTACAGACTACATTTAGAGTGTTGTTTAAAGCCCTCTAAAAATGATCAGTGGAGTTAGTACAGTGAATAATAGAAATACAACACATAAGATGTGACATAAATTGAATTGGAAATGTTGGTATGTTGATTTACATCTCAGAAAACGTTGTAACGTGAGGGCAGATAACAAAATGGAAATGGGTGTAAAAACGAACATGTTTTGATCAGATAAAAATTGCCCCCCAGTTACCATAGAACTTGCTGGGTGTGGCTGCTAGCAATTTATCATGGATGTTTCATTAGTTTAAGGTCATTAAGAAATTACTTAGTAAAGTCATTCACTTTAAATGCTAAGGAAACTGTTTATATGACATTGACATTGTTGAAATTTCTTTTGTTGTAAATTTGACAATGGGATTGTGTGTGTCTCTTAGCTGGCTCGCATCCAAACAGACAGTGTGGCCAGCAGACTGAAAGAGATTTATCCTGATCTTCATTTAGAAATTGGTAAGGAAGCAAATTGTGCATGAAATCATTTTTGTTTATTCCTTCAAATGGTTGTGTTGTTTTTTCCCTCACTTCTCACTGCTTCTCACTTTATGTGCATGAGCAGGTAATACTTGTGTCCCTGATATAAATTCGTAGATTTTGTCTGTACTGTGACAAGTCCCTCCCCCCACTTCTCCCTTACTTTTCCTTTTCTTTTCCTCTCCTCATGCACTCACTACTTGTCTAAGAACAGAGGGGGATTGTGTTCTGCTGAGACTGTGTAATCCATACCACTGCTCTGTTGCTGAATCCTACTGTCTGTGTCAAAAGAGATAAATGATGATGTCAGAAGTGGAGCTGTGTGCACGACTGTTCAGCTCTGAACCATTCTGTCTGTGTGTATTTCAGTTGCCATGTCGACAATTGGGGACAAAATCCTGGACACTGCATTATCAAAGGTAGAAACCTATCTGTGACCCCAGCGCTGTCATTTTGTGCACATTTTGTAAGATGTTTAAGAGTTACGATGTAACCTATCACATGTATCAAAGTTGTATCTGTTCTCATTAATAAATTGTAAAGCATGCATTCTGTGTTGGCGTTTTTTAGATTGGTGAAAAGAGTCTCTTTACCAAAGAGCTGGAGAATGCCCTTGAGAGAAATGAGTAAGTTTGATCAATCAATACTGACCGTCTGTTAAGTCTCTGATGGTAAATGTCTGTTCTCACGTCATCTTATACCAAGGTTTCTTCCTCCTAAACTCTTTAAAAAAACAAAAATAGGCTATTGTTCAGTTGGCGTAAGGGACGTAAAGTGCTTTAGATGGAGTGAACCTGTGATGTATTACGCATTTAGTCGCATTGATTTAACATATCAAATTCCTCGGCCTTGTGTTAAATTTGACATTTTGCACACGTTTACTACATCAGTTCATCTGTTTCATGACTATTCAGCTGTCTGTTTTTATCTCCATTCCGCTGGTTTTCAGTGCTCTACTCGCTCAACAGTTGTCGTCAGCACTATGTATTTAAAATGTGGCTTGTACATCGCATGATATAGAGACTGTTCTCTTGTTGATACTGCTTGTTTTTGAGTACAAGAAAAAGTTGTTCTGTAGTGATTAAGTAAATGTTGCTCATGGCACAATGCAATAGAGCAACACATTTACTTTTTCACATGTACACATTTACACATTATCTTTTTGTTTATTCATCTAGAGTGGACATCGTGGTGCATTCTCTTAAGGATTTACCTACCTCATTGCCCCCTGGATTCACTATTGGAGCTATTCTTCAGTAAGGGTCTCCCAAAATCTCAATTAATTTGCAGTTGTAACTTGTAAGTTTTAATAACGGTACGTTTGGGAATTATAAGGACCAGTGGCACTGTGTGTGGTTTGTAAACCTGCTGAGCTGTGTGTGATGCGCTGTGTATTGCATTGTGAAGGCGTGAAAACCCCTATGATGCAGTGGTGCTTCATCCAAAGAATGCTGAACTTACCCTGGACAGCTTGCCAGAGCAGAGGTAAGTTCTTCATAAGCATTAATGCTGTGCCTAATAAAAGTGGGGGTGTGCGTACTGCATGGATGACCCGATAATCAAATGAGATCAGCATAGTTTATATAGTGACATCATTTAAATGTTATAAAACAATGTTCTTTTGTGTTATGGCTATCATCTGTTGCAGTTATATCAACATCAGCTGTCAGAAACATCAGTATCGGCATATTTTGAAAATTTCTCTGTTCAATTCCAGTGTGATTGGCACAAGTTCACTTCGCAGAGCAGCTCAGCTGAAGAAAAGATTCCCTCAACTGGAGTTTGAAAATATTGTATCCTAGAGTTTTCTTTGCTTTTTTGTTTGTGGAGTTAAATATTATTAATGGAAACTTCGATATTGATGGGCTGTCAAAGCAAGCAAGCACACATTTACTGTATATATACCAGGACGTTTTCTATATATTGCGTATAGCAATACTAGAATATTCTTCCTTGACCTGACTGCTTTAGCGGGGAAACCTAAATACTCGTCTGAAGAAGCTGGATGAAAAGGACGACTATGCTGCAATTATTCTGGCTGCAGCAGGACTCAAACGCATGGGCTGGGAAAGCCGAATCAGTCAGGTGTGTTTAGTGTCAAAGCTATTTTGGCTGTACAAAATCAAGACTAGAGTCATTAAATTAAACTGGATATTCATTATTTGAATGAGATTGGCCTCAGAGTACGGCTTCACATTCTATGCTAACAAAAAAAAAAGTTTCATATGTGACAACATAGGTTTATAACAAGAACCTTATCAAATATTCAGGATTGAAGGTGACCAATTCTTGGGAAAATCAACCCATTTTGAAGTATAATGATTACTGCCCTGGTTTGTTTTTATTTGTAATATATTTAATTAAGCTAGTAACTGTTCTATAAACTCAATTGCAGATTCTGGGCCCTGAAGATTGTATGTATGCGGTTGGCCAGGTAAGTGTGCAATAATGCACAGCTAATGAAATGGCATTACGTTTTTAATACACTAGATTTAAACTGGTATCAGTTATTTATAATGGTGTGCATTGTCCAATGTTGATGCTCTTTGGGCAGTTGTATGTACTGTTGTTCATGCGAGAAAAGAAACATGTGCAGCTGCATGTTCTGCCCTTGCATATTATTAACACAAGAGGAAACACCTGCCTAACAATTTGTCAACGGTTACAACCGTAAGAACGCACAAATTGAGTGCAAGTTGCATTTATGCAGTTACAACATAGTGCTAAATGATCTAACTGCTGTGGAACTGTATGCAAACTCTGTATCTTCAGATAATGTGAAAGAGTCTTCAAAAGTCTCCTAAAAACTGCATTGCTTAGAGCTGTGCCTTAATCAAATGCCAGTCAGTATGTAATATGATTGTCTTATATCATTAGGGTGCATTGGCAGTGGAAGTCAGAGCACAAGATAAAGACATTCTGGAAATGGTGTCTGTCCTGCATCATCCAGACACAGTGCTGCGCTGCATCTCGGAGAGAGCCTTCCTTAAGCAGCTGGTGGGTCACTTTGAGTTCTTCCTAAAATGCAAAGAATCGCCTTAAGACAACTATACATGAAGCCATTTGTAGGTTGGTTCTGCCAAAAGTGTAAACACTGGCACTATCAAAGCATTACTGCTTTTGCATCCTGATCAGCCCAGCATAGCAACATTTGCTCAACCAGTGTCATGGGTTTGAGGCTGCAGTATCTATTTAGCCAGCCAAGGGCAGATGGGGAGGTTATTTATTTATTTTCACAGTGTTCTGAGAGCGATATACACGATGTCCATTTCTGTTTCCTTTTTTGTCCTTTCAGGAAGGAGGCTGCAGTGTGCCTGTTGCCGTTCACACAGAAGTGAATGGGTCCATGGTAATACAGAATATACTATATACACATATATACACACTAAATGTACATTAATGACAATACATTTCTTCATTAAGTGTTATTAATGTTTGTACAGCATGATTTCAAATGAGCTCTTTACTGGTTTCAGTTGTATTTAACTGGGGCAGTTTATAGTTTGGATGGATCTGACTCCTTGAAGGATACTATGAAGATAAGTGTGGAAATAGACAACAAAGTAGGAGAATGTGCTTTCTGTTTCTCTGCAATGCAAATGATCATTCTTTCTAAAGTTTTTTGCCTGTTAAAACGACCATTAACACCCAGTTGATTCTTTTAGGTGAATGACAATGCACAGGATTGCGTTCACGTTGGAGTCACTGCCAACAATATTTCTTCAGCCGCCCTAGAAGCTGCTGAGAAACTGGGGATGGATCTGGCAAATGAACTCCTTAATAAAGGGGCCAAAGACATTCTTACAACAGCAAGAAAACTAAATGATGCTCGATAAGATTCTTTTGCACCGCAGTGTCTGCACTCAGTTCAGGAACTTGTGACATGGTGTTAACTTGAAAAACAGTACAGTCAACAATGTTCTGTAGCCGAGTCTCCAGGGCGTAAACAGTGTTCAAGAAAATATACCAGTTTAACTAGAAAGTCACTTCAGCCACTGAACCTCTGTATAACAATGTGACAACACCAGTTATTCCCTCAGCTGCTGAGTCATACACAAGACACAGATTTTTCTTGACTGCTATCATCTCTCAGGCACACAAGCCTGGAAGAAAATCCATGCTGATAGTCTTGCATTTCTTCTAATGATGTCAGGCGGTGCTCTTTTTAGACCAGAAGAAAAAGCTGGTCAAAATTGCTATCATTTTACAGCTGCCATTTTACAATGCATAACTTTGACCATACTGTACTTCCTACAATATGATCATGTGTAAATTCTGGAGGACGCAATGTTATACCCTCTTATGTTTGTAATCTGGTGCGTATACTTTTATCACTGGGGAATTTACAAAACTGGAATATATGACTACTGATGTGCTGCAAGATCCTACCTCTAAATAAGCAGTGTAAATTGTATTAACTATTTATATAACCAAGATGCCAGTTAAATTCTATATTTATACAGTAGGTCTTATCAAATAATTCCCATGTGCCTCTACAATTTGTAACGAATGACCAGCTGTCTTAAATGTACTGTGATATTTACAGCCGATTGACTTTAAATGTAAATAAATACTACCAATTACAACGCTTTCTACTTTTATTTAAATCTCAGTTGTAAAATCAGTTCACAGTTATTCATGAGCACGTTTAATAGCTTTAAAAATCTGCCAATTTTTAATCATACAAGAGCTACATGTACTGCTTCCTGTGATCTAAAGTTTACCGGGTTTTTTTTCTAGCGTTTTCTACGTTAATGAAACACGTAGACAGAGATACATATATAAAACAGTTTATTTTAAAACGAGAAAGTCAGTAATATACACAACAAAAGGAAACTTGATCTTTTCAGATGAGTTGGGTGGCCCTTAAAAGGGCCTTTTTGACTTGAATCAGTTCAACACAGCATGTTTTTAGTACTCCTGTGACTGAGATGAGCCCTTCTTGCCAGACTTCCCAGAGCTGGGTGCAACCTGGCCAGTTTTCTTGGGCAGGAGCACGGCCTGGATGTTGGGGAGAACGCCACCCTGGGCGATGGTCACTCCACCGAGCAGTTTGTTCAGCTCCTCATCATTACGAACAGCCAGTTGAAGATGACGAGGAATAATACGAGTCTTCTTATTGTCTCTTGCAGCGTTTCCCGCCAACTCGAGGATCTCAGCGGTGAGATACTCAAGCACGGCGGCCAGGTAGACGGGAGCACCAGCACCAACTCTCTCAGCATAATTGCCTTTTCTCAGAAGACGATGAACACGTCCAACGGGAAACTGCAGACCGGCGCGGGAACTGCGAGTCTTTGCCTTAGCGCGCGCTTTTCCTCCGGTTTTACCTCTTCCAGACATTGTTGTTAAAGTTTTTCTTCGCAATTCGTAGAAGAAATGTGTGAGGTTTTGTTGCGCTGCTGCAGTATTTAAGGACTGACTGAACTATGGCTGTAGAGCCCCGCCTACCGTTTTGATTGGTTTAAGTTGTGAAACACGGACCTGATTGGCGTTTAGAGCCAAACGTAAAACGGATGTGATTCTCCATTGGTTTAAACATACAGTGCATAATCAGCACAGACGTAAACACCAATCAGAGGGGCGTGAGCGTCGGCGTTTGTAAATCTCGTCTGCGCCACCAATGGTGTGTTTTTATGCCAATCAAACTTGGGCTGCAAATTCAAACCAATTGAACATGTTCCCTCTAAATTTTAATGCACATTTTGGCGGAATATCAAAAGAATATGATTGATTAAGAGACTCCACACGTATTTATTTTACCGTGTTACTGTAAACAGATTTTTTTGTATGTCTTAACTTTATGTGTGTATTTTAGATTAGCTCACTTATGGTGTGTAGTTTAAAGGATACATTACAACATCTTGTTTTAAATTAAATTGTCAAGATACCAGCAACTGTACAATTGAAATGACCAGTTTGCGAAAAACAGAGAGGTATGGATTTTCAAAAATAATTTATTCAGAATAAATTAAACATCAAATAACCACAATATAAAGCCGTTTACCTCAGAAGGTCTACTGCATTTGTTGTAGCTTGTTCGCTTTTATCATAACATTTTGTAATATAACAATGTTCAGGCTTTGTGTTCCAGGAGTTACATCAACTATAGCAAACAAGGGCATTGATTCGTAAACTGCGGGGTATAAAGACATGTAGTAATTTATTTATTACAATGCTTTCCCCTTTAGTAATAAGGTTGAAGCAACTTGGAAACTAGCTGTCTTTTGTAATCAAAGATTACTCCAAATAAATCTGAAATAGTTTACTTAACGTAATTGCCATCAACAAAAACAGTAACGTGTCCTGCATGATATTATAAATAAACCCATCTATGATATAACGAATACAGTAAATTCTTATTTTAAATAAAGCACATGCAGATCAAGTGGATGAATTTTTTGAAACTAAATGAGCAGAGAGGAGAAAATGTAGTATATTACTGGCAAAATTCATGTTTTGTTTTGTTTAGTCATCTCTGAAAACAAAATAACGGGATTATACGTATTTTCCCTCCCTTTTAACATCCCCTGAGGTTTTGTTTTTATGTGGACCCTGAAAATAGCACTTTTCACTGCAAATTCAGCTTAAAGTAGTTCCAGAATTTACAGATTTACAATAATTGGTGAATTATGTATAAATATACACAAATGTAGTTTTCTGTAGTGTTTTCCTTTTGTCATCTAAATGGTTCTACTTTACATCCAAAACACACAAAGGTAATTTATTTAGATATGCCTACACTTACAACTGTTTTCTTTTATCTTAAACAAATAGAAACATCATTATAAAAGATTATTAAGCCACAATTAAAGTCAAACGTAGCACTACTTAAAAACAGGGCGAATAATATCTCTTCATCTTATAGCAACAGCAAAACGAGAACAAAGCTCACAGCATGTCTTAGCGTATCAACACTCCTAATGTGCTCAGGAGAAAATAAATCAGTGCTGATAACAGTAAACGATACACAAACATGATAAAAACGGCGAAAAGATCTCCTGCCGTTGTAAACAATCAGATTAAGATCAAAAGTGCAACTGATAAAACAAAATAAATAAGAAAACACATAGCAACAGTGTTGGGGCACCAATAGTCATTGATCAATATTGCCCTCTTGTGCTCAATAACCCTCATCGCAATACACTTCTGTCTATTTTAAGTTTCCTGTTTGTTCGCCCTTAATCCATCCACAAAGCAGCCTTTTCTTAAGGATCATATTTAATTAGACTATCAGTCAACAGGATTGCCAAATCTCTTTACGTTTAGTTGAGTTTTCCACTCTGAAAAGCTGCAGTCGTAGGTGGAAGATGATGTTCCAGACAGAAAAACACCAAAGCAACTTTGTCTTTGTCTTGGGACACTGTGGTCTGTTACCCCCTGGTGATATTCTAGATGGTGAAGAATAGGTGTAACAAAAAAACTCATTCTGGAGAAATTCCACTCTCATTTGACTGGTGCCCGCACCATCTTTATTTTTCCATCTTTATCATCTATTATTTATCTTTATATCTCCTTCAGTTGTCTGTAGTGTTGGCCCCTCCATTGGCTGTGCTAGATTTTCCCTTCGTCTTAGATGAGCGAAAAGAAAAGCGCTTGATAAGGCGACGGGAGAAGCTTCCGGACTTCTTACGGCTGGAGGAGGAGCAAGATGCTGTGGGGGAGTCATTGCCCAGGTTGGACATATCCTCGTGCGACTGACTAAAACTGGGGTCTTTCTCTCTGTGTTTCCTGCGAAACAGTAACTTGGTGCCACTGCGGAGGAATCCCACTGAAACAGAACATACATGAAGCTAAATTTAAATTGTTAATAAATATATAGTGTTTTTAATATGTTTGATTGCCAGGAAATGCACTTACTAACAAAATGTATCGCTTGAATGCATCATAAGTCACTTTGGATAAAAGTGTCCGCCAAATGCATACATTTAAACTAAATGCTAAAGCTGATATACCTTTGTGGTCTTTGAGGCTGCGTGTCTCTAGCGCTCCAGTCGATCCTGTCTCTGACTCTGCATCGTCCACAGACGGCCGTTCTGACACATCAGACGGTGTGGTTTCTTCTGCTTCCTGATGCACTGCAGCTCCGTGGTGGTTTGGGGCTCCGCTGGGAGACTGCGCCCCCTGTAGGGCTGCATCCATGGCTGCAGCATAGCTCGCTGATAAGGCTGAGTCATTCTCGTTAATGGGCACCTGTGGGAAGAAAATTCACTTTTACACAATGTTCTTCATGTACATGTCCTGCAGGCACTATTAAAACAGACCACACTGACTGAGAAACATCTCAGGTCTTACAGACATACAAGTGCTTACGTCTGCAAAAGCAGCTTGCCGTTAGCCTTTCTGTGAACCCTGTTTGTTTAGGTAGTGAAATTTAAACCACAAACAGTTTGTCAGCCAAGCAACTGTGAGACGTCTACATAATACGAATGACTTTGTGATAACATTTATATATGAAACCACTGACAGATTAGAACAGTACAACAGTTAATATTAGAGGTATAAAAATCAGAATGACACAAGTAATATTAAAAATAAACACATAGAATTAAACGAAAGAATCTAAGTAATATACATATAGCAATAACAAATATAAGTTATATACATAAAGATGAAAA
>JAZGTJ010011441.1:0-16916 GCA_036877575.1 Botia almorhae
AAAAATATAACTGGAACTCTCTGTGAATCCAGAGAGTAGTTTCCCCACATTCTGGAGAACCAATTCAAAAATAAATAAAATAAAATGGGAGAGTACCACAGTAGAGTACCTGTTGACTGACAGTGAGTGTAAAATTGCCTGAGAAGATTATCATCTTCAAACAACAGCATCAATTCACTATGTACAGCACACACCAAACATTCCAGTGACAGAAAGGCTGTGATTCTCTGGTTCTGCCTACATAATATACTATAAACATCCCGGCTCAATATGTGAAATGGTTTTATCTCCACTGAAGGCTCCTTTTAGATGCATGTTGCCTTGGGTGGGTTGTAGTGGTGGATTTGTTCCATGATCCGTATAACCCACCTAGTTTCAACCTAACTGCTTTATTGTGCACTGCCCTACTGTCCTTCCTTAAAATGTGTATGAATAATCCTATAATAAGACCGACAATGAAAGCATGTATGTGCTTTTTAACAGAGGAGTGTGGTGGGCTTGGAAATGTGCCATTTCCATTTTAAGATCACAAAGTTTCTAGATTAATAATGGAACAGTTTTTGTAACACTATCAACAAACCAGTACTATAATTTTTTTTGTAAAATTATGTAAAATACCAGTTTTATATTGTAATGATATTTTACACTTTGTTTCAATCTATAACTGTCTTTGGCAACAGCGAAAATGATGTTTTCCATTGAAAATGACACATGAAATGAAAAATAGTTACCTCTAACAAATGTACATATTTTGTCATGAAGTTCCATTTGGCTTATAACAAGTTCTCATTTTTAAGACTGATGGACTGCTTCACTTTCCATTATTCTTAAACAAATTATCTACGGTCTCTAGACTGTAGGTCCTTTCAACTTGAGATTAGACGTAATGAAAAAGACCATCAAAATTTCAATTACATCCTTTGTTCCTTTTTATCTATTCAAACATCCAGGCACACAACAGGATGTATTATATTGGTTTAACCAACTATGAGTAATAACTGTGTCCATGTAATAATGACAGTAAAGGTAATGCATTATGGGTATGTCTAGTGACCTCATAGCGTTTAAAGAGAAGCTTTTAGGAGCTGTAAAGAGCGTTTATTTTTGAGTCCTTGAGTGGGAATAGACCCTATGCGAAGAGTGCATGTCAAACAGACATAACTTTACTGTCTTTGACATTTTACTAAAAAGTTAAACTTTTCAATGTTTTTCACCTCAAGAAAATCTATGAAAAACAACTATGAAAATGAGCATTGGGGACTATATTTCAGCATCAAATAGAAAAGCATTAAAATACAAATCTAATGTCTGACTTCCCTCTATCACAGTGTGTTAATAAAAACACATTCCTTCCATTAAACAGGTAACCGGTTAATGACCCATGTCATCAAGACAGGAGGGAGAATGCATTAACTCAATTCCAGATTAAGCACTTAGTCAATTCATTTGGGTGTTTTTTTGGATGGATACATAATGATTTTCTAGGTGAACATACAATAACGATTACATTTTCTTAGTCTATATGATTTTGTTCATATTATATTGTTAATCTATATATTTACATAAGTTCTTGTTTATATAGTTGATAGTATCTCATTCTTTTATATCTATCCTATTTTGTGGGGTGGTATGGTGGGCTACTGCTTAAAAACCAAAAGGGTGTGGGTTCAAACTGTGGAAGGTGTGATCCTAAAGCTAATAGCCTTGAGCCAGTGTAAAAGGCACTTAACCCCAGGTTTCTCTAGGGGTTCTCGTACCACTGAACCGGTCTTTACTGATATCCTGCATATGTAACAGTGTATTGTACGTCAGACAAGAAAATTTCACCTGTCCTGGATGCATAGTGGTTTTAATATTACATTATAGTTTATTTTAAATATAAACCAAACTCTAAGGAAAGAGCAAACCAGAGAGTGCTTCCTTTACATAAATCCTTTTATTCACACTTTGAATATACTAAAATCTTATGTTTTAAAATGGAACATTATGTGAATATGAAGAACAAGCTGTGCAACAAAATAAAGCCTTTTCTTTATGTATTGATTTGCAGATCACTTATCCTTGCAATTATGGGACATCTATGTAAGCCATAAGCTTTCTAAAAGCACATTTTGCATTCAAACAGGTGGACATCACTTTCATTTTGCACAGCTAGAATCCGCTTGCAGCATGACTCCTGCGGCAGTCAATTTATCACAATCTGTTGAATGAATTTTCAACAGAGTCGTCAGACCTTGTGGCTCTAATTGCTGTAGTCTTTCCCATTACATAGCTAAAGCATGACAGTGGTAGCAACAGCCCCATAAATCACTTGACATTAGAAGATATAAAAGGTATTCTGCTAATTGTAGAACTACACTATGGTCTCAGTCCGATTTTAGTCTTTAGCACCTCAACTGGCTGCTCAATGACCATTTATTATATTTTTAAGCCATTTGTTTATGAGGACACAGAAAGAGTTACCGTAAAACATGTTTACGTCGTTAAACATGTCATTACACATGTCATTACACATGTCATTACACATGTCATTACATGTATGTACACCACATATACCAGTACGCACACCCGCACATTATTATATACTTACATGTATAATTATATCATATTATATTACATTATATTACATTACGTTCACTTTTAAAGGAAACTTCAACTTTTTTTAAAGTTTCCTTGATTTGCTTGACTACTTAAATGCTCTAAAATTCAAAAATTGGCATGAGAAAAGTAAATTGAAATGAAGAGGAAGTTTAGCGTTGAAGACAGCATTTAATGACAGATGACATCATAACTGATTCTGTCAGCAATATGGGGCCTGTGACAGTAAATGCATTTGGCTGCATGATCAGAGTATGTTCTAGGCCTAATATAAAGGGACCTGACATCCCAGACTTCCAGACTGAAGTTAAACCAGACCCCCCAGCAATAGCCATGATTTAAAATGAGTAGATATGACAGAGGCCTATTATCCGAGCTCTTAATCTGGCATCTATGTTACACAGTGTCAGTGAGTATTTTGCCCAGAAGCAAAGCAAAAATCCTAAAAACGAAACTTATTTTTTCAGAGCTACAGTACAATATCAGCAGCAGAACATCTATGAGCTCTTAATATTGCAGAGACATGGACAGAAATAAGGGGGAATAGCATTGTGACGTGACCCAGACCAGACTCGAACCCAGATCACCATGAGTACAAGAACATCTGCACAGGTCAGGGAAAAGTGCACTACCTTCTGATCCACTGCTCTGACTATGGGCTCACTGAAAAAAAAATTAAATCCTGCAGTCCTGCAGAATGAGATAAAATACAAATGAAAACAGATCTAATTATGAATAGTTGTAAATAAAGCACGCACATGCATTTTCATTAAACGATTCTAGCCCAGTGGCTACATTTACTCTCAATAAATGTGATAAAGTCCACACAGTATGAACAGCAACATCAAGACAGTGTGCAGGGGTCAAAGCGTTGACAGACACGGAATTCATCACAGCGGGTAATAGCCCGTTAGACAGTGGGCTAGTCAGAGGCCACTAGCTTATTGACATTCAGGGTGCGACACAGCGCTCGGGCTCCTATACCGCTGTGACAAAACACAGTCTCTGCTGAGACAATGACAACAGTGTCTGTTACACCTCGGTGAAATGGAGAAAAAGACACTGGTGGAAAACATGATAGCCCCTCATTTCCTGTCTAAGCCTGGCTTGTATACGTGAGCACGTCAGTGTGTATATATGAGTGACAAAGAGATCTGATTTTTATCATGGCATGTTCACAAACAAATAAACATTTTATCCCGATGTGCAATTCTCATTTCAGGCTGGGTTACAAAGTATACGCCCCAGTTGATTATCTCCTACCTGGTAAAATCTGTTGCTTTTCACAAGCTTGGGTTCATCCTCACCACATTTGGAAACAAACATCATTTCATAGCCAGAAGATGAGAATGAGAATCTGTCTGCAGTTGTAAACCAGGAAAAATCCTGTTTCATTTTCCTTTCTATGAAATTGAATAGCACCATTAAGCATTTGTCAGATAGAGACAAGTCGCTGATTCATTTCAGATGAATGTTTATAGTATGTAAGGTAATAATTCAGGATGTAGTTGCACAGATGGAAAAGCGATGTTAGTGTTATTTAAATTTGAACCCATGTAAAACGCCATTGCTTTATAGTTCAGTCACTAATCAAAACAACATATGCAAACACCAATGAAGAGTTATGAATGGCCTAAGAAATTTACATAAATTTGCATTTACATTATTGGTAAGTGCGTCAAACTGGTTCTAAATGAATAAATGAAAAAAGAACAATGAATAAATAAATTATATGCAGCTGACAGCTTGTTGAAAATGTGAATTTTTATCAATTTGCTTATCAGTCTGTATCTTGTATCGCTAGCTTGTCTTTATGTTGTTTTTTTTTTATTTGCTTACCTTGCGATTGTGTTTGTCTTTAAGCAGTTTTTTTCTACATACACGCTCAGACATTGATTGAATGTCAGTATTGAAAGAAAACACCTTCATCTGTTCATGGCCCCTGTTCTCCTGAGGTTTCATAATGAGATGAGAGACCGCACATCTCATATCTTTTGAATTTGGGGATAAGCGTCACATTGAAATTCTACACTTTGGCGTTAGTTAAACATGATGGATGGATGCTGCAACTTGTAATTTATTTTCATGGCCAGGCCAACGACTGTGAGAGATGGAGATCACTTTAAAGGAAGCATTAATCTGGACACTGTCACTCTGGTGCCTATTTGACTTACAAGGTCAGAATTTGGGTTCATTCAAAAAAACAAATGGGCATAATAAAAGGGAGGATTTAAAATCAGGAAAGATTTAATTAGATATTATAAACCTGCTATGGGCTGTAGAGGTGCTTATATGGTCATATAATATTATGCTATAGAAAATAAAGGTTTTATTTCTAAAAACAAATGTGGTTTGTTTTTGAAGGGCTTTTCAATAATGCTAGAAAAAGGATACGATACTGCATGAAGAGAGCAAATTCATTTTATTACAAGCAAAGACCCAAAAGAAATTGTGCAAATACTGAGCTGCGATATTTACTAGTAGTGGCATTTCAAAATAAATGTAGTAGAAAACGTCACACAGATGTACTACAAGCTTAGTAAAACCCTCTTAGTAAAACTACACCTAGTCAAACCACACGTCATACATCCTAAAGCCCAAAGCAATATACCAAGCAGTATAGTTTTATATAATGTGTTTTGTATTAAAGCCACATGACAGTAAGGTAGAATAATTAGCAGTAAAGCTAATCTATTAATTCAAGAAATCCATTCATTTAACGCTCAACAGCTAAGAAGATAATTCAAAACCATTGAGCAATGAAATCCCTTCTGGAGAGAGAAATGCAGCAGAATTTGGTCCTGTGCTTCCCAATGGAAAGCAGTGACTCACCCCCTACTGGAATATTACAGCGCAGTTGCGGCTTACATTTATAGTCAACACAAAGAGAGATTGCATTTGATGTTGGGTGTTCTGTTAGCAGCCCTGCCATGACAACTTTTATCCCACATAAGCTTCTTTATCCTTTATTAGCAAACCTTCTTCTTCTAAAATGAACTCAGGGAATGGCCATTGAAAAGTTGTGAATGCTTACCGGCCTAATGAGCATGCTCTGTGGCACAACCCAGTACCTCACACACAAGTACACACTGTCTACCAGTGCAACAAACCAACCATTTAAAACCAGAACACAGTGGGTATATAGCTGCATGCTGTTCCTAAGTTAGGAAGCTTTTTAAAGAACAAGCAAGCTTTTAGAGTTTGATTTTTTCTTACCAAATTCATCTTTGAGAACGAGAAAAACTTTTGTAACCATTGACAGTCCTGCTCATAAAACATCCTGACATTTATGCTTTTATTCAGAGACGATGTATTCAGAGTTAAAGCAGGCATAACCAAGATACAGGCATATCTCCGGTCTACTGTGTGAGAATCTGTAGCGTTGTGTCATGTTTCACCGCAAGAAGCCCCTTTTTATGCTTTTAGTGCAACGGCACAAATGATTGTAATAATTAGACATCTCTCTGGAACTCGTTTGATTTAATAGCAGCTACATTTGTCTTTAATGTGTTTGAAGAGTGAAATCGGGCAGAGGTTTTCAACAGGGGGTCGACGTCTGTACTGCAGGGGTCCTGATTAATGTTTGATATAAGTTAACTAAGTTAACAAAAAGCTACAGTTTCACATTAAAATGGATTAAATAGATTAAAATGTAATGAACAAGTGTATGACTCTAGACATCAATTATGAATATTTGAATAGCTTTGCAATTTAGGCATCATTAGGTATGTAAATACGTTATTATGGCACTATGTTATTGTAGGCAGGGAGAAAGACTGAAGAACTCTGGTATAATAACAACTCCCTGTTCATTGTTACTCACTGGCAGATGGACGTACTGAGTATTTGTGATGTGATATTGGCATATTTAGGTATAACACAAGGTATTAAACTAATTTATTCAGAGTCATCAAAGGGCCCGGTAATATGCACAGTTTAAGAGGAATTATTGACTCTGACTGTGTATCCTCTCAAAAGACTGAAATACTGAAAATACCTGTTTATTTTGAGCTGAAACCTTGGACACTGTTGATGCTCACACTCATTTTGCTGACAGTGATGGATTCTAATGTCAGCTGTCCTGACAGGGATCGAAGTAAGACTTTATTTCTGTAAAGCCTGCCTGTTTTCCAAGGGTAATACCTTTGATCAAACTGAAGGGGTGGTCTGCTTTAAATCTTTATTTTGGACTCAGTCAGATCTAGTGGATTTATAATTTAGCTGAGTAATCCTAACAAAACCTATGAATAAACAGTTATGTTTCTTTCATAAGAGCAATCACATACCATGATGACAATTTGTGGCTTTTGGAAAGATTTAATTTCTTTCAGAAAATATATTATGAAGCTGTGAACAAAAGCCAATATTTGTCACAGCTTCAGTATACAACCAAGATAATCATGTTGGTTGTATACCAAATTGGAAACACATATTCTATATTACACTCTTTGTCATAAATAAAAATAAGATTATTATAATATTATAATTAAAATAAGAGTGCAGTCATAAAAACTATAAAATAAACTAAAAAAAACCATTTGACAACTACATAGCAAAGTTTATTCAGTATAGTCAGACTTGATCTAGATTTCAGCTCCACACACACAGGGCATAAATAGGAGCTTCCATGAATTTTGGGCACTTTTTTGGCATTTTTCTTTCACTGTTCATCCCAGTTTTGTTTTCTAGTTCTGTTAGGCATGTTGAAATCTATAAAATCTAATCTAGAACTGAAAAGCTTAGAGTAAATGTTCTCTATTTTGAGATCGGTGGCGCACACACTGCGCTCTTCTCTTGCATGACACTTCAAACTCAAGTGCGTTATTGTGTTTAAACAGCGGCTGTACATGAGACGATTCCCAGCATGCTCAGCCCTGAAAAAGAAAACTCCAACAGTGACCTCTCTTCCACTCCATTTCCTCCCCGCTCCTCTGCTCCGTGTGAGCAGAGGTCTTTTTTTGAAGCTCTGTTCTCCTGCCGTTCCAGCTCCATCGCTGGGAGCATCGAACATGTGCTGATTATTTCACTGAGAGTTTCCATCACGATATCTGCCTTCCCCTTTCTTCACTGTTAGTGTCCTCGCACCGCCTGCCCCTACAAGATGTTCAAAGCAGTCCTAAGCTGTTGTGAATGCCAATCTCCAGGGAGAGCTCGCATTCGCACAACGCATCAAACGTTTCCCTTTCTCCGTTCTGGGTTTTGTGCATCGACTTTTCTCCTTTTTAAAGAACTGGTTTTTCGACCCACTGTCACTTCACTTTGTCCTAACCCAAGGCGCTGTTGTCAGATATGTAGGAGATGGAGTGCTGGTGGAGAATTTTAATGCTCCTCATCTCAGCTGCCATCATAGGCCAAATGTCAGAGGTGTGTGTGTGATGTATGGAGGACGATGCTTTGAGAATAATACAGCGGGCTGCAGATAAATGAGCTAGCAGAAGAGGTTGGCCGCTGTAGTTCTATTGTTAAGCTAAATGATTAGCCATAAGATAACCGCTGATCTTAACAATCATCATCCACAGTAATACATTCTTTCTTTAAGCACCTATACGTTACGAGTTGGCAGTTTACAGCCACTGGTCACTATTATAAGTATGCATTCTCAGCTTTGTGGTGAGATAATAGGAGGATTAGCCTAATAAATTATTAAGTACATTTCAGCAAGTAGTTCTAATTTAAGCCAAGCCAGTTTTATTTGTATAGCGCTTTTCCTATTACGTTTAGTTTCAAAGGAGCTTTGGAGAAAAGAGTATCTTATAAATCCCCACAATAAGAAGGCTAAGGGTGGTGGAGGCAAAGCAGGAAAACTCCCTAAGATGTTTAGGGAGAAGGAGAATACCTTGGAGGATCCAGACTCAGAATTTAATCTAAACCTATAACAATGGTTCTTAAGCCAAGTCTACACTGAGTAATTTTACCACGATTTTCCCATTTGAGACAAATTTTGGGGATTGCAAAAGATTTATTTGTTGTTGGGCAAAATCAGCAGTCTTAGTGTGACATGCTCATAGACGGCTGATTAACAGCCATTGCTCTGAATCTTAGCCTCCAACTGATTTTTGGCAGTGTTGAAATTTCAGTGTTGAAAGGTTCACAGTCCTGCAGTGTGACAGATACTACAATGGCTAACCAATAGCACAAACATTGATGACCAATATTTTAATGGACTGACTCTTCATCTCTTTCACACACACACACACACACACACACACAGACACACACACACACACACAGATGGAGAGACATTTCATTAAAAATAATACTAGCGTGTCTATATTATATGCAATATGTTGTTATTTAGAGTTCGCTTCTAGTTATGGCCGCTTTGTGAAATTACCTCAAGTTTGCTTACAAGAATGAGCCCAGATTTTTTTTCTGTTTCAGACTAAGCATTGCCAACGTATCATTGTATCATATAACTAAAACAGCCACTGAACACTGTCAATCAAGACCAATCTTAGCTAAGATGATATTGATATTGTAGAGACTGACATAAAATGCAGCTGATGTTGCTCAGTCTGTGCTTCATAGCTAGATGCATAGATTCTGCATTACCAATAGGCCTCTGGGCTCCAAGTATTATAACAAAGCATCTGTCTATGTGAGTGACACAGTGACCAGAGTGCAAGCTGTAGCAGAAGGCATTAATCACCTGTGCGTTCATGCTGAGAGCTTTGATCTGGGCCAGAGGCTATGCGCCCTGGCCATGGCAGCAGGTTTATGTCACTGTAACAAGACAGGTCAGTGATCAATGTCTTTGGCATGCTGCTAGACAACCCACAGTGGTGGCCCTCACTTTTTGCTGTGTTCTTGAAAAACCGCATGCAAATCAAACAGAGTGAAGTGCTGTTCTACGGGACACTATGGTTGCCATTTTCAATATAACAGAAGCGAGAGCTGGAGAACATCACTCTTAAACTGACAAAAAACTTTGTCCCAAAAGCAATGATGGACAGCTTCCTACAGCAACTGTCTTTCTGCCATCTTTTCTCATCTTTCTTTATCAAAAATGAATAAATTGCACATATTTGCTCTTAGTCATTTTTGTTTACTTATTTGTTTGATGGCTTATTAGTCACAGCTGACTTTATAGTGACACCTTTTGGTAATTTTTCAAACGCATGGCTAGTCATGTGATCTCAACATGACTGAAGACTTTATCCCATGTGTGTATACATCACATTTGTCAAAAGTCCCCTTCATTGCAAACTCTATCATGAGGAACAAATGACTGAGGGTCCCTTTAAGCTCTGGATATACTTAACACCCAAAGATCTCATCAAAAAAGTCAATATCTGTTATCTTTACCTTTGAAACTGAATGTTTTCCCTGAACAAAATAACTTTAACTATCATTATTAACCGATAGAGGCTCTCATTAAAGTTAATCTCTAAATACCCTCTTGACCTTTGGTAAACGATAAAAGCTTCTTTACGGTTGATAAGAGCAGCCATTTTCTCTGGCACAATCATTTAGGAAACAAATACCCACCTCTCTGACAGACCACCACTAATCTGAGCAAACAGCTCTCGCTGAATCTAATTGCACTTCATATTGAGCAAGACTGTGTTTAGATGTCATGTGACATAAAGAAAAGTTAATAAGAGAGCATCTGATGGGGTCCATTAACTGGCACACACCTTGTGCTTCCAATGCCTTTTACATGCTAACCGTAATGAGAACTCTCACAAAAAAGCTCTGTGAAACAGACGCCAAATAGTGACACTTTTATTACTGTCTGTGGTAACTGGCCTTATAAATTATGAATAGTTCTCACTGCCATTTCAGCTTTAAAAAATGAATTAAAATATCTCTTTCGCAGGCTTCAAATTAGAAGGGCAGTTAATACACCAAAGCAGAACCAATGGCAATTGGTACATACTATTATAATGGCTTTCAATTAATTGAGGCTATTAGCATTGCATGTAGTCAAATCATTAAGTGCTAATACATTATTAAAGATTAATTACTCTTATTTCTTCCACTGCACACAGCAGAACCTTTTTGTGCTGCCTTGTGCATTTTGCCTAGTCCATACTCCTATGTTTATGACATATCAAAAAAGACAGGTGGGAATGATATTATAAATTGAATATGTGGCATCATAACACATCCTTTAATATATTTCAGAGATTGTTGCACATACATTTTATTACTAGCAGACTAATCAAATGTCTTTTTAGTAGGCATATATGCATACTCTGCTACACAGTATCTAAAAAGACAGTATGTCAGATGAGTAGAATGTACTTAGTATTCATGATATAGCAGGCATACAATACCCAGAAGATGAGCTGACATTTTGAAGTGTGCAACTAGTGAACATTTTGCTATCCAAGTCGCAGAAGCTGAAAAGCCATTGGATTTCAAAGAAGTTAAACAAAAAAGGCTGTTGCTGTGGTTAACTAGTACTTGTTCAACAACACCTGTGTAAATTCATGGTTGTTACCAGTAAGTTAAAAAAAACTTAAAGTTAAAATTGCAAACATGATGTCTGATAACATGCACTGACACCACACACACAAATGATCAAGAAGTACATTGTGTTCTGTTTTCTGACCTATTTGTACTGTGATAAAGTGATAATATGCAGAGAAAGTACATAGATTGCTATCAGTTTTTAAGCTTTAATGCCTTTTAAAGCTGTTGGCAGGATGTCTGTTTAAAGACATTAAAATGTATTATTTTTTCAGGGGACACCATGTTAAATGAAATCATACTCTAAACACTAACACTGAACTAACTGACCCTGCCATGTTTGCATGCATCCACTGCTCCGATATCTTCAACCAAACCCAAGGACATGCTCATGCATCTTAGCCCATTTATGCATGGAAGTTTATTAAGCTTAGTTTCTTTACCCACCAATCAAAATCAACCTTGTTCAAGCATTTTTGTCCTAAAACTTGTATATTATTCAAGTTGCAACTAAACAAAGGCTGATTACCCACAATTCTTTAACATATAAATATTGAGGTCCAGCATGAGCAGCATGTTCATGTTTCAATGATTAAGTAAATGATTAAGCCCCAGGAAAAATGCTTTTACCCATTCAGAATGAAAACTGGTGTTGAAGGACAAACTAACAAACATCTCCACTGCATTTGATGGAGCATAAAATAACACATGCAGTGCTCTCAGGAATGGCAGGTGAATAGCTCGACTACAATGGCTTTCTTACAATGGCAAAGAGCTCAACCGGTAGAGATATTGTGCTAGTAACCGCAAGGTCATAGGTTTGATTTTCAGAGAGTTCACAAACTGATCAAATACAATACCTAAATGCGCTTTAAGTCGCTTTGAAAAAGCATCCACCAAACACATAAATGTAAATGACTATAAGATGCTTTACATACGTGATTCTTAAAATATGCCGGTGGCAAATTTATTTGATATTCAAAACCCTGTTATACATTCATAGCAAATTATAAGTTAAATTAGCAAAGCATGAATCAGTCACAGCTCAACAAAGTGTGGGTGTTAGGGGTGAAGGTCCCCCCAAACAGAAAACGTGATGTTTTGTTGTTATATCGTCTAAGGTTTCTGCTGTGATGCTAAAGCAAAAATCCTCTTTTAAAATCCGTCACTCAAGCTTAGCTTTGCATCACTGATTTGATATTTAATACCGGCCAATATAAGCCACTATTTAGGCCATTTTAAATGAAACTATCTTTGTAACAAATATGAAAACAGTCATTGCTTCAGAATTTTAGGATATACTGCATATTTTTACAAGTTTGTGACTGTATGTATGTTTGTATCTGTGGAACACAAATGTGTGTGTGTATTCATTTGTGTTCCACATATTAAGAATATGCTAGCATACTTAAATCAATGTACAGTGATAGTAACATTACCTAGTCACAACAAAAACGAAAGACAACAAACAGAAAAAGAAAAAGTCATGACTGATGTCTGCTGCCACCTCTGAATTTAAATGTTTACTCTGAGATGTGTGAAGAGGCATAACTGTAAGGAATGATGATTTCCCTTTTCTATAAGCCTTACGTTTGTTCTCTAGAGCACGAAACAATTTAGTGAGTCACAAACAGATGTGACAAAAGCAAAACCCATGTGACATCCTACATTCTCTGGAAGTCCAATATGTGCCTTATGTGCATTTGATAAATCACACAAACAAGAGTGAATCATCTGAGGCACAAGGCTGAAGGCTGAATTCCAGTTTGAAAATTTCTTTATGAGCTGCCTCTGATAAGAGGAAATGGGTGGTTAAGGTTATATTCACGTTTATGTGAATTTAACTTATAAACCATAGCAACACAGGACAAATGTTACAGGAAATTGTTACAGGAAGCCTGATGTCATAGCAATGTCAGTCTAAAATATTAACTTAAAAGACGTTTCACATGAGGCTCTTAAAAACTAACGCCTAGGTAGACAGTTCAAGAAGCCCAACAAAACTTTAATTTACCGTAACTGTAAATTTACTGTAATTCACTGTATTGAAATATCGCCGATATGACAAAATTTTACAAATTTTGCGAACCAATGAGAAGTTGTGCTCAGAACTGTAATAAAACATTTTAAAAGTTCAGCAGATGTAATCAAAAGCGATATAATGCGTTACGTCGCGTGTGACAAAAATGAGGTGAGGTAAAAAAGACCTTGACCTTTACTTATTTTATGTGTAGATTGATTTGATCATTTTCAGAATAAAAGTTTTACTCGATTCTCTTATTATAAGGAGCTCTTTTTAAGCCCTTGCATAACTTGACATTTTCATAAGCACTTTCTGTGTAATTTCGTCATGCTATGATGCTCACATTGCTAAAACAGGATTTGTTCTGGTTTGTCATATTTCCTGTTTTAAATGAGAAGATGGAAGACAGACATGCGAATGATTATGTTGCGTGTGAAAAACACTCGATTTCGTGTTATGAAGCATGTCATGAATTCTGGGCTCTCTCTTTTGCAGTTTCTATATTGTACACGGTCGACATAACAAGCCATATCGGGTATACACTGTGAAGCATGTTTGTCAGGTAACCCAACTGTGCTTTACATGGTAACATCTCATTTAATTTGTTCAATCAAATATATTTAACATGATTAAATCAACCTGACTACTTTAGGTCACAGCAACAATATCATTTTCAAGGAACAGAACAAGAAAAAATAACCTCTAAGGAAATAATTGCATGTTACCATTTTTTACTGCTCAGTCTTGGAGGTTATTTTAGTCAGAACTCCTGCTGTTTAGTAGGAAAAAGGCTTCAAATGATGTATAGCAACTGCATTTGTCTTTTTTATGTTCCTTTGCCTACAATTGCTTCCATATCACCACTGCAGTGTTGCATCTTGGTCCCAAGAACTAAATGTCTGCCTCTGGTCAAATGGTCCATTACCCTGTCTGCTCCTCTCTGCTCTTCTGCATTACTTTTTATATCCCATTGGATCAGACCCAGTTCAGATACTGTGCCAAGGTCACATGGCTAATACAATTTAGTGATCCTCACAACAGCACTCTGCCACTGGCAAAGAATTGCACTGTCAGGTGGTCTACAATAAGACACCAAGGTTCCTCTACTCTTCTCAAGGTTTTTGTTCACTTGGTTTAAAACACATTCCACAGTTTTGGCAAGCAGGCTATACATTTCTTGGATTTAATAATTGTGTCCAGTCACTGATTTGTTTTGCTCTGCCCCACAGTCTTATTTTTCAACAAAAACTAAAGAAAAGTTGCCTTTACAATTCGTAATCTGCTTCCAGTAAAGGACGTGCATCCAGAGCTATATAAGCAGTATAAGGAATTCACCAAGAATAAACTGTGTCCATTGACGGCATATTGCCAAAAGCATGCTCGGTTTTCATCGCGTGCCTGGATATAACACTCTTCTCCATCATCTGATCATCATTTGATGAACAAATGCTGCCATGATCAATAGAAACAAAACGCAAGGTATACAAACATCCCTTTTAAAAGAACTTCTGTTTACTGCTTGCTTTTAGCGGGTGGCAGCTGCACAGTCTTAAATGCCAGGTAAATAGCACTGGGTTTTATGAATAAAACGCAATGTATAATAAAGCAGGGCTAGTTAAGTGCATTTTGTGCTTGTTTAAGTTGAATTTCTGGTTATTTATGAGTACAACACAGAGTTTTGCACTGCAATAATGCACGCTAAACTGTTTCACGAAAGATATGCCTTATAGCACATCTAAACGGTATATATAGTTAATGGATTTACATTTGTTGGTGCGAGTGGTTAGTGATTCATTGATTTAAGTCAGCAGAGAGATGGAAGTCAATGGATCAACCCTTTCATCCACAAGGCAATTAACCCTGTGGTTAGCTTGAGCTGCTGAAAGTTGAGCTTAGTCTATATGTGGGTATTTATTAAACACATTGATCTCTCTCTAGAGTCCAATCTCTGTCAACAAATAAGTTAATGAGATGCTTGGGTAATTATTTTGTCTGCTTTATTTCGCTAAAGTAATCACGGCTGTATGGTTATGACTTCTGGCACAGGCAGTGTGATCATTTTGTAGATGCGATTCGGGGTTCTATAACAAATCAAACCCTCATTACTTGAAAAACTTACTAAGAAATGCCTCTAAACTGGTTGATGTTGTTTTGAATGGTGTATTGGTTACTGTGAAGCCATAAATTGTAAACTAATGGCATTTCTATTTTCAAAGGACGCATTTATTTATGCATTTAAAAATGCCCAGCAGCCAAGTATTATAACAATATATCACGATTCATTCACACTTGAACAGAGCCCACACGAGAGTTGCCCAGCAGAATCTAATTACGTTGTTTATCACTACCTGGAAGATTATTACCTTTTACATATGCATGCTGGTTTGTCAGAAACCTGGATTGATGTTGCCTTGTGTTCAGCTCCTTCTGAAAATAACATTAAGTCAAGAGCTGTTATGGAATGAGGTGACAGAAATAAGGTGAATTCATAAAGTAAATAATTTGACCAATAGCAAATTTCAGAGCCATTAAAACAAAAAAAATAAGTAACTGTGGTACTTCAATATTTCTTACTCTTTTTCTTCTACTATTGGTGGTTCCAACAGTAGAACAGAAGATAACGATCTTAAGAGCCTGCAGTCCCTGTTACAACAATTCTGCCTTCTTAAAGTCACAGTGCGCAAAAAGTTGCCCATGATTTGAAAAGGGTAAAGCTGCAACCTGGAGATCTTCAAATGAGGGACCTCAAACAGGGCACTTCCTCACACTATCAGAAGGACACACCTAACAACCAACCTTAAACCCCCTTTTGGAGGCACCACCCACTTTTAAAGTTCACGCCTCATTTGAGTTCTCCGGTCTGCAGCTATATCTACTCTGATAATTTCACTGACTAGACTAACCACACTGTCTATGCCTCAGAGAACAGAGAACTGCTGATCAGATGCTAATAACCATGTTTAGATGTAGACCCTGGTCAAAGCTGTCTTGTTAGAACCATGCCAGATGTCGTGTCCCTAAATAATACAAAAGGTTTTCCAGCTTGCCACATTTTGTGGTTTTCTATTATAAACGGACAAAACACATATGCCATTTTCTGTTTTTTCAAAATGTACGCCTCCAGGCGTTAGGTTTCACAACTTAATATTTACTTTGACTTCCTGCACGTGCCTTTGCATTTTATTGCTTTGGGATAAAGCACGGCCAAACAGTTAAATCAAGTTTTTAATGTCAAAGGAAGCAGGTGCCAGAACGGAGCTAAATTCCAAACCCTCAACTCTCAAGAGATCATAAATACGTGCAGCAAAACATTATTGATCAAACATCATTTTCTGTTGTGCCCTGTTGGTTGGCTGATACGGGTTGTATGTGTTGTTCGTGTCAGTACGGTTGACCTGAGAAAATTGAGCAGTTAAATGTAAAAGATGCCCCGTCATAGAGTCATGACTCTATTAAACTACTAACTTCAAACAGTCTTAACACACAGCTATGTAGGTCAGGAACGTCCTACTTTAATCTATTTGATTACAGGTAAAGGCCCACTGGAATTCAGTTAGGTGAGCTAGTCATAGCTCTCACATAATATGAATGAACCATGAAGGTTCAGGAACGACAAAATATGAATATAATTGTATATATGAAGGCTCTTCTTTCATCTTTCATCTACTTTTTATCTTCTCGTGGTGTTCCTATGAACGTTTTAGCTAAAATGGGGGAAAGCTACATAAAAAATGCTGTCACAAACTTTAAACTATTGCACACAACTTGATAAACTTAATTCAACTTATTAGTTCTTAATATTTTAAATGCATGAGCGCGATCGTATTTTACAGCATCCCCATTTAACCTTTGCTGAGGTCTTACTCTAGCAACATTAGAA
>JAZGTJ010011443.1:0-16909 GCA_036877575.1 Botia almorhae
GTGTTTTTCTTTGTGTTTCTTATTTCTTCTTTTAAACAGAACTGCTGTTTGGAGTCAGAAACCTGTTGGAGTCAGATCTGCTAAGTTACAGATGAGAGGTCACTGTTGATTGGAGGATTTGGGAAAGGGAAGAAGAGAGAACGTCGATAAATTTTGAGGCTGCAAGGTTTTAGGGAGCAGTGTGGAGCGCCCATGCATAAGACTCATTGTGTATAGGGTTTAGTTCTGNAGCCAGAGCTCTGTATGCTTTATCCATTTGCTTCATTAAAAGATTGAACTTTCAATTCCGCCTCTGTCCGATTTTTGAACATGCAGGACTAGAGAAAAGTCCAACCAAGTGGTTAAAAGTCAAAATCTGGTTGCCACTTGTATGAATTTGGTAGCCAAGGGCAACCATCGATTGAGCCCTGTAGATGTATAGATTTTTTTCCATCCATCTTTCATATTTACCACCCCAAATTAATAAGTTTACACTGAAAATCAACACATTTTAATACATTGCAAATATATTATTAAAAAAGGATTAGTTCTACGTGGAGGAAGGTGGGACATCTAGGATACATGTGTATTTAGTCAAATACACAATATAGCTGTGTTCTTTACTTTGGTGAACCTATTTATACTGTGTTTTTTTACAAGGTTAAGTGCTCATGAAATAAATGAATTTTCGGTTGTCTTTTGAATGTTGTCAGGGATTCTGCATTCCGGATGATGGTGGGGAGATCGTTCCACCAGCATGGAACCGTGAATGAGAATATTCTGGAGAGTGATTTTTTGGCAGTGGGTACTTAGTTCATTAATATGCCTTTTAAGTTAACAGTCAGTGACCTTAATAATTAAATCTGCTGGCCTGTTCCCAAAAGCCATAACCAATTTGAACTCACACAGGCACTGACTCCACACTTACCCTCCAATCCCCGGACTTTCTTCTGCCCACCTACTGTGCAATATTTAACATTTAATACTTTTGATAACACTGATATTCTGTGCAATTTCATTACAGTTCAATATTTAATACTTAATTTTTAATACTTAATACTTCTAATACAATCAAAGTCACAGTATACAAACCATATTTATCTTTTTATTTTAATGTATATAGCTTCTCAGAACTGTGCACCTTACACCCCCCCCTCTTTTGCAATACTTATTTTATTTCTTGTTGTTACATTTCTCTTACGTACATGTTGACACTGGAAAAGAAGTTGCTTCAATCTCGTTGTACATGTGTATAATAACAATAAAACATTTTGGACCACCGTGTGTTTGAGTTTAACACGCCTGCACTAGGCTTGTGTGAAAGAGAACCTTCAAGTTGCATTTGGTGTTTAAACTTTGTTTAGAGGACGGTAAACCCTATATTTCAGAAATCTGGTTTAAATCCCTCTTTTCAAAAATAAAAATAAAAGCATTTGAAAAATATATTATGACCTTCTGTCAAAAATGTCACTCAATCAGGACTGGTAAATGTGGCGACCCTATTAAAAAAGGTAGTGTTAATTGTACACACCAAAATGATGGCTTCATCCCGCATGGCTGCCTCATTGTGTTTTTTTTTAAGATTGCCAAGCCACTCTCCCTTCTTCATATCAAGGGTCTGCAGCCTCTTCATCAAACATGCCTTCTTGGGCTGCTCTGCCCCACAGGCCTTACAAACCTTAGTGGCACAGGGCATGACCTGGGGGCAGTTGGGGCATTTCTTTTTATTAGAAACCATGTTGTCTGAGAAAAACAGAAAGAAAAAAGAGAAAGTTATTTATGTATAATATAGGCTACCCATTAAAACATTCTGAATTAATATCACACTATAGGATTTAAAATCACACTTTGCAAGGGATGCTATGTGCTTTCTTAATTTCAATGGTCAAATTGTCTTAACCAGTCATTCTTCTGAGTTTTGAACTTTGTTCGTGATGACATTGTGATAAGGGTAAACATTTCTCTGATTTTAACTGCCATTTACACAATAATACAGTGTGTGTGTGTGTGTGTGTGTTGCCCAGATGAGAGACAGAACATAGTCCTATTGATAAAGGAAAAATGTGACATTTTAATGTCTACTGAATGCCTTATGTTAATATCACATTATTAAATTACACGAAAAGCGAAAAGGAAGAGTTGAGAAAATGTTTGTGAACTAGTTACACTAACATGTGACGTGCAGTTAGCACTTTATAGCGTTTTATATCAAACAAATGGAAACACCAAAACAATGTCACAAAAAGTTAAAATAGGGCATAAGGCATAACATGACAATACCCCAACAACATACTTGACTAATACACTTTTGCATACATATTTCATCGAATTATATAGGCTACTTGTTCATGAGGTTGGCAATAATTTTATCCTACCGGAAGTAGTAGCTAATTGGCGGTAGCGCCGTCATCCAGATATTATTGTGCAAAAAAAAAAAAAAATTAATTAAACGAATTAAAAAAATGATTTTTTTTTCTCCAAAAGGACAACAGAAGAAACTCACTGGAAATTTAAAAACAATTCGGAGCTTAACTTACTGTAACAAAACTGAGCAACATACTGTACTGGTGACAAAAACACAGATTAAATGTCTTTTTTTTGCTAAAAGATGCGCAATGGTTCTTTTTTAAACTTTTCGGTTCTAAATTTTTAAAATTACAGAATTCAATATCAAGTCCTTGACACATTACTTTTACACATTTTCACATTTAGTAACAATACAGTTTAAATAAAAAGAACCAAAAAAAGAAAAAAAAGAAACTTAAAATAAAGGGCATGACAAACTTATGTTAAATTCATTTAGCAGAGAGGCCTTCTTCAATGTTTTTTTAAACTTTAGACCAGGGGAGTTGCTAGGGCCAGAAGGGATAAGGGGCTTAGCCCCTAAGAAGTACCCCCCCCATATAACAGCCCTACTTCACCCCGCTGCCTCCCAACAACTCATGGATTATTTGCAAGGCAGTTACATTATTGTATAAATGACTGATGGATAACAAACCAATACATATGGTACTCTGCATTTAGTGAATTTTAAACACACTGTATGAACAAAACACACTGTTTTAAGTGCAACATATTCCAAAAGATCAGGGGCTTTTGACAATGCCACTCGTAAAGCCACTGCTTTAGACTCTAAATATATTGTAAAGGCTGCTTAATGCGATAGCCTATAGTGTCGTTAATGACCAGCTGATCGCTGTCAGATTCTGATATGAATGTCCGCATTGCATTGTAGCTAATGGGCTTAGAATGAGCCCCGCTCGGCCTGTGTTCTGGCTTACTGTAACATTTCACTGGTAATAAGACCGAAATAATATTATTAAAATAAAGAAATGAATGAATACAATAATGACATCTTAATAAATGTCGATAGATGTAGCGTTATAGTTTTTAAAATATCAATAACAGCAAAGCAATCCAGCTTCGCAATAATAACCGAAAAAGACCGAAATAATGATAAATAATAATTAATATACAACACCGCCACTCCCACCACGCGCAGTGCTGAGGGGGCACCAAAACTAACCTAATGAAAAATCAATAATCATAGTTAATAATTATAATGCCAATATTATTTCAGTATATATTATTAGGCACCTTTCAGGCAAAAAGTATTTAATTGCTCTAGAGATGGTGCCCCCAGTGGTCCGTTGTATTGCGCAATTTGCGCAGCACCTGATGAAGTTTGACTTTGACAGTAAGAGGTATATAAAAGACTGGCAAACTGTCTTTATGTTTAAAATCATTAAAGAATTATAGTTAGGGCACCAAAATGGCTAGCAGCAGCACTGCACATATATAATCCGTGATAAGATCTCGTGAATAAATGTTGATTAAACAGCTTCTCTGCTGCAGCCCGACTGGCAGAAAGAATCGTGCAGTTGCACGAAAGATGGATCCAATTGAAATGCATTAGTTTAAAAAACGCACTGGACTTACGAAAATAATGAAATAAACGTGCCCCTGCCACGAATAAATAGATTAAATTACGTGACTAAATCACGAACTGCCGTGAGACTGAGTTGCATAATAATCAAGAACTGAAACAACTGGATATGTTTTATCTATTTGTCAACATTGTCATATGGTTTTGAATCAATGTAGGACTAGCTACTTAATACATTATATTGTTTGACACAAAGCAACTGAGCATAATAATAGTAGTCGCCATTCTGGCTTGTAGTAAGAAGTCCCCTATTTACTGTGCCTGGCAAAAGTTAGCAGTTTGCCACAAGCCGTGTTGGGGACACAGCAAAAATATGTGGAAGAAGGTGCTCTGGTCAGCTGAGACCAAAGTTGAGCATTTTGGCCTAAATGCAAAGCGTTATGTGTGGCAGAAAAGTAACACTGCTCGTCACTGTGAACACACCATCCCTTTTTTTCTGGACAGAGTTGATGGTGGATGGGCTAAATACAATGGCAATCCTGGAACAGAACCTGTTGGAGGCTGCAAAAGACTGGGAAGACGATTAACCTTCCAGCAAGACAATGGCCCTAAACATACAGCCAGAGCTACAATGAATCTAGTTAACCTTAACCCAATCAAAGAATATACATGTTTATTGTAACTTTTGCTGTATGGTTAATAGCCCAGTCAAAGTCCAGACCTAAATCTCAATGAGCATCTGGGCGAGACTTGAAAATTGCTGTCCCAGCCAATCTGACAGAGCTTGAGCAATTTTTGCAAGGAAGAATGGGGAAAAATTTCAGTCTCAAGATGTGCAAAACTGGTAGAGACATTAGCCAAAAGACTTGCAGCTGTAATTGCAGAGAAAGGTCACTCTTCAATAGTGATTTTTTAAACGTTTCATTTATTGAAGCAGTAGTGTACAGAAAAACAAGTAAACAAGTAGAAGAACAATTAAATCGTTGACTATGATAACTCCATCTTAATCCACCTAAAACACATGAGATTTTATATTGTCAAAAAACATTAAACGTATAATTTTTTCCAGTGAAGTTTTACAGATTCTCTGAACCGTTTGCTGAGATGTCCAAAGAATAAAGAGAGAGAGAGATCAAACTTTTTAATGGTTGTATTGTTATTATTGTTAACAAAGTTTTATTAACTAAGTTCAGGACGAGCACGGTCATGTAATCCAACCAATTAGCACGCAACGACACATATATATAGCCATCCCTCACCTCCGTCATATGACAGTCTCCCAGCATCTGGCCCCGCCCACTTGCCCGCCATGTTCGAAACTGAGCCTTTCCGTCCGAAGAAGAGACATCACTTTCTACCAACGCTCTTCCACCTCAATCTCCTAACCCAAGATGCGATCCGTCTCCCCCGGGTGTTTCCGCCGAGCCTCCTTCATCCCAGGGGCATAAACCCACCCACCCCACTCGTCAAGCTCCAAGACGCCGAGATCTACCCTCGCCACCGCGAACGAGACACACGCCGTCTTCCTCCACGTCATCCCGCACTCCGCCATATCCATCTATTCCTGGAATAGAGAAATGGACTGTGAAGGCTTTTTGTTCAATTTTCTCATAGACTGATTAAAACTCAACTGTATAACCTGTTAGTTTCTCTACCATTTTCAGGTCACTTTCCTCCTGCTTCGGCCTCATCTGCTTGTCCAAACAAGAACCGCCAAACCCCGGCCTCGCGCCCTGCAGCTTCCCTGGCTGCCTCTCTTGCTATGCCCGGACGTCTTCCAGCGCCCTGCCGCAGCAGCACACTCCCAACTCCAGGCTTACTCCATAGCGTGAGGACGCCTCCGCTTGCGGCTCACGCCCCGACGCCACCTTTTTTCTCCTTCCACTTCCTCCTTCTCTCTTTTGCCTCTTTCTCCTTCCCTTTCGGGAGCCATTTTCAGCGTGAGCCTGCCTCCGCAAAAGGCCGCAGCCTCAGACCCTCTTTCTCTTATTAATCCTCCTCAAATGCGTTCTTCATTTCGTCTTTTCTCTGCCTCTCTTTTGCCAACTGCATCGCATTCTGTCCTTTCTAGAATTCTGTATTGCGTTCGGTCGATATACTAGAGATAATTTGTTTTTCTCACAGAAGATGCAAGCTAAATTATCTATAATTTAGCCCTGCGTTACGGCGGCAGTCTTTTTTAACTTTATATTAACCTCTTATCCTCCCCTCTCGACATCCAACACTTTACCGACGCTGCCCCCTCCGAGGGCTTCGGCGGTGTTTATCAGGGCTGCTGCCCCAGCTCCTCGATTCGCCTCAGTTCCCAGCCTCTTTGGCCTTATTTGAGCTCTATCCCATTGTCGTAGCAGCCTTTCTCTAGGGCAAAGAATGGTCAGCTAAAAGTATTTTAGTGCATTGTGACAATGAAACCACGGTATTCTGCTTTAATAAAGGTCGTCGTAGTTCCCCAGCATTTACGCATTTTCTAAGATGCCTTACTTGGATTTCAACCCGCGGTCAAATGTTATAATCACAGAGCACGTTCCGGGTTTCAAAAAATCAAATCAACTCTCTCGTTTTTCTTTTCAGAAATTCAGGCAGTTGGCTCCAGCAGCAGATTCATCCCCAACTCCTGTACCTCCTTGCGCTCAACTCATCTTCCCCCTAATTACCCGTTAAACCACCTCCTCGACTCCTCCATTAACTCCATCCTTCAAGATTTTCTCACATAACACTTCAATTTTATTATTCAGCATGAAAAAACGTAGTCATTTCACCTCGCGTATAACCTACAATTTCCGGATTTCTCCATTCATCACCTCTTTCGTATCTTACAGTCACAGCGTTAAAAGCATCCAATTCGGTGCCATTAAAGGCTACTTAAGCGGCCTACAATTTTTCCATAAATTAATTTTCGGCAAACTGTCCCCAGTGTTTAACAATTCACAAACCTCCCTCATTTAAGGCATTCATAGAATCCACCCTTCCCGCCCGATACCAGACAGCCCATTACTTTTAACATACTCACCAGCTGCATTTACACCCTCCGTCTTGGCTACCACTCCGTTAACACCGCTCGCACTCTCGACGCAATGTTTTTATCTTGGCCTTTTTTGGTTTTCTCCAGTGCTACGAACTATCAATCACTTTTTGCTTCAATCCGATTATCCATCCTACTATCGCCAACTTACAGGTTTTAGACAATGAAACAATTACTATATTACATTTACATTTAGGCATTTGGCGGACGCTTTTATCCAAAGCGACTTACATTGCATTATACTATACATTGATTCTAAGTATGTGCAATCCCTGGGATCGAACCCATGACCTTGGCGTTGTTAACGCCATGCTCTAACCACTGAGCTACAGGAAAGTAATATATTATACAAATTAAATTTTTTTTATAAAAATTATACTATATTAAACAAAGTAAAACTTTCCCATTCAACCCTATCTCTCTCTCTCTTTCTTAAATTATCTGCAGTGTAGACGTTCCCTGGTCCAGTCTCCAAACGATCCACTTTTCGTCTACGACTTATAACCCCGTTACAAGGGTTCGGTTTTAAAAACACTCAAATTATTCCTCACTCAGTCCAGTAGACCAATGTTCTAGTCATTCATTCCGTATATAGGCGCAGCAACCACAGCCGCTCAAAGGCAAGCTCCAGGCCGCTGGTCATCCGAAGCGTTCAAAACGTACACTAGATTTCAGCCACTTTCACATCCGAAAAGCTCACCTAACCCCTATTAGCTGATTTCATTATAAGCATCACCTGTGCTCCTCCACTTTTTAACCTCCTTCCCGTTTTTTAAATTATTCCCTCTATTTTTGTCTCACAAACCACACCATTTTCGTTCGTCAAATTAAAAAAAAAAATATTTTAGCATTACTTGTTTACTTGCAGGCCCCCGTTCTCAGGCAGAGCTTCGTCCTCTCTTTAAGCACTGGCCAAGCCCTCCCCGCTTGAATAGCAGTGAGCCTGTCTTGCTAGGCATTGTCGGACTGTCACGTTCACGTCGCTGTGCGGGCACCCCATTCGGAAGTCGTGCAGGACCACCCGGTCCTCACCTTCGCCACTCCAAATTGCTGGTCAAACCCCCTCGTCTGAATGTTGTGGGCGTCACCCCTTCGATTGCAGGTGCGGGCTTACCCGTCCGATGCAGTGAGCATCTCCTTCGTAGCTCCCGTCGGATGCTGCGAGGGCCCCCCCATCAAATGGAAAAACCAGTTTAAAAATGTCTCAAAAGTTTCTTTTCTCAAAATATAAACCCGTCCGCGACAACGCTTTCGTTTAACTGCCCGTGGGGTTTACCCGTCGGACACTGCGAGAGCCCTTCCAGTCAAAATCTGTCTGTTTCGCGTATTTCTAAATCGTGTTTTCAATTTCGTTTGAAATTTTCCACATATTGTTTAATACCCTTCAAGTTCAGAGTAAAAATCAACCAATTTCATAATTTGCTGATTTCTTAATTGCTAATACCTTGCCTTCGTTACGTTGTCACTACCCGACCGCTGACGGGGCTTACCCGTCCGGCGCCGCAAGCTTTTCAAGCTCCCGTCGGACGCTTCGAGAGCCCTTCCGGTCCAGCATTGTTCTATTCAAACGCCTTCGCGCCACTATTATTGACTTTACATTTTTGGGGGGGAATTTTTCTTCCCGCGGCTATCCAGCAATTATTCGGCTTTTTGGGGGAGCACTTTGGGTCAAATTCCGAAATTTAACTAACCATACAGCAAGTTAATTATGCATTTGGTAGCAGAATGCACAAACGTCAAAAAGGCTAAGCAGCATGCTAATTTTAACAAACTCTTCAAAATTTTAAGAAAAGTATATTTTTTAGTAACAATAATAAAATAGGAAGGCAGGAAAAGCTAAAAGGGCAGATAAAGCAATGCCAAAGTAAGGTTAGGGAGCTTAGTAAGTGGCCTCCATTGCCGTAGAAGCGAGCATAGGGACCACCAGACATGGGTCAAAACTAAACAAATAGATGTACAATATTCTTGATGAACATGACACTGGCAAAGCTTGTCAGAGCAATCTTGCTAGATTGGGGGGGGGGGGGATCTTCTTCTTGGTCCATGACGTGGTCACGTTTTCTAATACAAACTGACACTAAAGGTGCTGAATCCAATTTCAGGATGCGAGCCAAAGGGCAATGCAAGATGAGTGACAAAATATGTACAGGAGACCCAAGTCAACAAAAATGACGCCAATGGAAAGGGAATTGCAATCTCTGGAGAAACGTTATGTCATGGGTGAAGAATCACGCAACAAGGCAGGCTAGTGGAAAAAGACCCCGGGGGGGTGGATTTAATGTGCAAGTGGTGTGTAGTGCAGATGTGAAGGGGCGGGCTGGTGTGGCTGGTGTGCTCCATGTCTTGTGGCAGGGAAAGTGCGCACCCGCGCGTGCTCCCCAGTGCGGCTTACGGTCACTCGCTCTCTGTAAGACATAAAATAAACAGTTAGTGCCGGTAACATCAACTCCGAATCTCGCTCTCCCGTGGGCGGGAGGCGGCGGCTTTTAAAGCCACGGGGTGATGCGGCGCAGCTGTTACCGGTCTGCCAGTGATGAGCTGGGGCAGGTGCGGCGCGTCGGTTACCAGGGCGACGCTGATAGACCCGGTGAGACTCGTCACAGTTAATTAAAAAAATCTCAAGCACAAAGATCTGTGCAGTCATAGAAACAAGGCTCGACAATGTTTGGGTGTTGAGTGTACTAAGTATAATAGTCTTGCTATGGGGGAGTATAATGTAACAGTATTTATCTTAATAAATCTAACTACTGAGGCATAGTCTAATGTCTGTTATTTTACTGTATAAATCTGCATAAACTGTATTATCAAATGTTTAGGTTCCATAATAACCATTTGGCTGATTTTGCATGTGGGGATGCATGCATCCTTGTATTCTGTTGTGGTAAGACCGTAACATGATTTTGAAATAAAGGTAAATGATAAATGTTGGTCTATTCTTTTAATGTTAATCTCAGGCGCGATTGAATGTCTCTTGCATTATTTACCAAAGAACGTAAGTGAATGGCTATTAAAGCTGCAATTGGCAGGGGTGTGAGAACACAAGGAGAGCAGAGAACCCAAATGCGAGTAACAGTGATTTATTCAACAGAAAGAGAATCCAATGAACAGTTCAGTGTGAAGAATGCAGGATACACTTCCGAAGAACCAGCCAACTCGACCAGGCACCAGCGATCTCCACCAGCGAGCAGGATGAAGCATAACGGACCAGCAGGAACCAGGATGTCCGGAGTTCCAGAAGGAGAGTTGGGGAGCAGCTGGTGGATTCAGGTGATGTAAGGGCTCTTGGGCGGCGGGAAGCCGGCGAGGAGCGAGGCAGTGTGGGAGAGAGAGCTGGCACGGCGGTGAAGTGTAATCCTCCAATCTGGAGGGAGATGGGAGAGCAGGCAGACCGGGCAGCGGCAAATCCCAGGATGGAAGACAACAGAGCGGGGAATCTGGAACTGGGGAAACACAAAGCACAAGACAACACAAACAAGCTGGAGCTTGACACAAAAAGGGACAACACAGCAAGACAATGGCACAAAACATCACCTGCCTGTGACAGTGATGCCCCCCTCCCAGATGCGCTGAACACCTTTTATGCTAGGTTCGAGGCACAGAATGGTGTGACGGCGAGGAAGACCACCGCTACTCTTAACGATCAGGTGCTGTGTCTAACCACAGTTGATGTGAGGAAGACGCTACATAGAGTCAACCCACAGAAGGCTGCTGGCCCAGACAACATTCCTGGCAGTGTGCTCAGAGGATGCGCAGACCAGCTGGCAGATGTTTTCACAGACATCTTCAACACCTCCCTGAGCACCACCGACAGGCTTCAAAGGGCTTCACCATTGTCCCCGTGCCAAAGAAGTCTCCTGTGTACTGCCTCAATGACTACCACCCCATTGCACTCACACCCATCATCATAAGGTGCTTTAAGAGGCTCGTCATGAGGCACATAAAGACCATACGGCCCCCCTCTCTGGACCCACTGCAGTTCGATTACCGCCCCAACCGCTTAACGGATGATGCCATCACCACCACCCGCCACCTGGCCCTCACACATAAAGGCCCTCACACATAAGGTCTCTCTTCTCTCCATCACGGACATATACACCTCACGCTGCATTTAACCTCCTACCATCTGGCAGACGATACCGCAGCATTCAGACCCTCACAAATCTACTGGGCAATAATTTTTTTCCCTGTGCCATCAGGCTTCTCAATAGTCAGTAAAACTGGAGTGAAGAATTTCACACACACACACAAACATATATATATATATATAATTGTTTTTGCACATCTGGCTACCAAAACCATACCATGTTTACATTGTTATACACGTATGTTTACATTTGTTACACTGTCTTGTGCTGTCTGCACAATCTTTTGCACTTGTGCACTTTATGTATATACTAACTGTTTAATTTATGTAGCCCTTATGTCCGTGATGTTTGGTGTTTGTTTTATGTAGCACCATGATGTGGAGAAACGTTGTCTCATTTCACTATGTCAGAAAACGACTGAAAGCGCGACAATCTGACAAGGACTGCACACAGCGGGGAAACCTATAAGGGAGAGAAATCAAACGCTAAATAGGTGAGTGAGATAATGATGACAGAACACAGCTAGGAGAGATAACAAGAGGGGGGGATGATGCAGACACCGGAGCACATGGCGAGCTGTCAAAACACTGTGTGCTCTGACAAGAAACAATACAAACCCGACCGATCAAACCGAAGTCCTGACAGTCATTAATTAATTTTAATGAAAAATTCTAAATTCAATCAAGCAAAAAGCAAAAAATCAAATCCAAATCAATTTGCTTGAAACTGCCAATATTCCCATTCCTAATTCATTAAAGATTGTGCAGATCTGCAGAGGAATACATAAAGCATACCTTTAATAATACATTTTATAAACAGTCCAGAATGAGTCTTTATGGGGAAACAAAAGGGAGACCATCCTGTACTGTTTGCTTTCTGTGAATCACAATATTTGCAGTCTAAGTAATGGGTACCAAATAAAAAGAATTTAATTATGTAACGTAGTGTTATTGCAACCTAACTTTTGGCCCTTGTGTGCCCATAAAGAGTTTGCAGCTATGCCTAATTATGTAAATAATGCAACATTATGAATTGAACTATCATTTAAAAGGCATTATAATAAGATGAGGATACTGTTGCTAAAACTCTTCCTGAATCTGCAACTTTGATTTAAGATCTGATTTTAAACCATCCACTGAGTCAGGAAGTTGGACCCTCCGAATGTTTTGGACCTTTCGATGGCACATTAGCTGATGGGGCAGGAAACAATAAAAAAGTTGTCCCTATGTTTGCAAGGCATAATTATAACTTTACGTTCCAAACATTGCCAAAACTTACAATTATGCAAATAATTTTGACAAACGTTTAAAACGTTTACATTTGAATGCAGAAGAAAGACTCAAAGATACCAGAAGCTTTCCTCTTACTTTATATGTTTGCACTGGATTGGGATCATTCAAATACTCAGGATCCTTCACAATCTTCATACTTGTAGGGGAATGACTTGTTACAACTTAGGTTATCAAGGTACCAGTCGCATAGGTTTGATTTTAGGTCCTCAGGTGATATGAATCATTTTGAAATCAAGTCCCTCAGACATTGACGTTATTCAACAGGGACAGTCTGATTAAAATGTCATTGATATACACGATTACCCACCTATCAAGCATGTCTCTAAAAATATCATTCATGAAAGCCTGAAATACGGAGGGACTATTGGCCAAACCAAAGGGCATGACAAGGTACTCGTAATGACCGGATGTAGTTGAAAGGGAAGTTTCCATTTATCACCCTCATGAATTCTTATAAGATTGTAAGCATTGCGTAGGTCTAATTTGGTGAACAACTTTGCCTGTCTATGTTGTTCTAATCCTGATGGGACTAACGGTAAAGGGTATATGAATTTTATAGTAACCTGATTAAGGGCTCGATAATCAATAGAAGGTCTAAGGTCTCCGTCCTTCCTCTTTACAAAAACAGAAGCCAGCAGATGCGGGGGAGTTAGATGGTCTGATAAAACCCTTCTTGAGTTCCTCCTGTATGTATTCTTTCATGGCTTTGGACTTGGGTTGTGATAAGGGAAAAATACGACCTTTAGGAGGAACCGATCCAGGCAATAATTCAATTGCACAATCTATGTCACAATGTGATGGTAGTTGCGTGGCTCTATGCTTATTGAACACTTCCTTTAGGTCTCGATATGGTACGGGGATGATTGATAAAGATTTGGAACTGGGCTTAAAATTCTCATTACGACTGACCTCTTGAAGACAATTATTAGAACAATTGGGACCCCACCTCTGTAACTCACAGTCTCTCCATTAAATAATTTGGTTCATGCTGCTTAAGCCAAGGCATCCCCAAGATAATGGCATGGTGGGCAGATGAAATGACATAAAATTGAATGTCCTCATGGTGTAGAAGACCCACTCTTAATTGTAATGGTAGAGTTAGGCGAGTCATTTTATCTCCATCAATGGGATAGAGATCAACATTCAAGCCTCGATGAAACAGGCGTTTTAAAGTGTCCTCGACCCAGTTTGTCTGTGCCACTAGCGTTCTGAAGGTAAGTGCATATTCAGCGGCAGTTATCTCACAGTGCTCTACCTAACCAACAGTTCGTCCCCTGGGTCTTTACCACCAGCGGAATGATCAAAAACCTCCTTGAAATGGGACAAAAACAGATCAAAATTAGGAAATGTAGACCCACTAACATTCCAAATAGCTGTCGCCCATTCCAGCGCTTTGCCTGTTAGTAGCAAACATACAATAGCTATCTTGCTTGACTCAGTGGGGTAGATAGCAAGCTGTTGCATGACAAACAATGAGTATTGTAATAAAAAACCTTTACACAGGTAGGATCTCCAGTAAACTTTCCGGGAAGCGCTAATCGTTGGCTAACCTGTCCCGATGCGATGCCCGCTACTGGAGCTTGTGTGTTTGTGATCGGTGTTGGTTCAGTTGAACTGAGTTTTGCTCCATGATTAATACTCTGTAGATGGCTCCCTCTGTTGCCGCAATGGAGAGGGAGCTGGAGCCTCCACTGTAACACTATGACTAGGTACGAAATTAAACATGTTGTAGCGTTTAACTTGGCTGCTAATAGGTATGGCTAAAATCATTTTAAATTGGCTTGTGTCAGATGGGCCTGAGTCAGCCTGCCTCAGTGGTTGGCCAATTCCATCTTCCCACTCCCCACTTGTTGGCAAAAGGTTGTATGAAGTATTACCATCAGGGGTGCCGATAATTGTGGCACACATGATTTCGTGAACAAAAATATTTAAATAAAGTGTCTTAATATTTTCCACTAAAAAGATTTACTTGAATTAAAGGTTGGATTTTCTCATTTTTTGCATTGTGGTTCTATGTTTGTTTTAAACAAAAGAGAATTTATTTAAAGCATAATAACACATCTTAACCAATAATTGTGGAGGGCGCTGTATATTCTGGATCCAGGTAACTATTGGACCTGGGGAAAATTAAAGGCTTTTAGAGTCAATACATCGTTCATATAGGATGCGTTTTCAGGTCCGATTAACCTAATTAAGACAGCCTTAGGGGATTTGAGGAAAACCGCTGTTGAGGAAAACCTCTCAATAATCTTATAAAGGATTCCAGGTGCCAAAAAGTGAAGGTCTTTATTGCTCAAAACAACAATGGTTAAAGATAATCCAACCTTAAATGCAACCTTAAATACCAACCTTTGCAACCTTTTTATACACATTTGTGTCTTCATTATCAGGTAACCTCATGTTTGGTTTTCTCTTCTTCATTCTAACAATGGCGAAGACAGCAGGGTAAAAACGAATCATGAATGAAGTTAGTTTTTTCATAAAAAAAAAATTCAAAGTACTAAAAGAGTTCCATGCAGAGTAATTCTAAAATGTTATAAAATGTGAATATACCGAATATGTGCAGATCAGGAAATGATGCCATATATATTCCCCCTGTTACGGTAGAGGCTCCAGCCTCCTCTCCACTAAGCCACCAGAGGGAACCCTCTCCGGATTACTGACCGGATTCCTGGCGAACTACATTACTCATAATGCAACTTACCCACCGCTGATCATTTCCTGTTTCTCACCTGTTTCTCATTACCGCTGCCTTTATAAAATTGGACATTTACCACTACTCTTTGCAAGGTTTTGATTTGCCATGTGCATCAACTCTTGAGGTTTTCATGAATGATCTGGACTGTTTATCATTTATTGATTGTTTGCTGCATGCCGTTGTTTTGGGTTGTTTCATCATTCTTGATTGTTTGCTGCTTGTCCATGGCTTGTATTACCAATATTGATCATTTGGTGCCTGCCCTGACCACTACCTGCATTACGACCACTCATTTGTCTAGCCCTTGTTATTGTTGTTCGCTATTGTTGATTCTGCCCGTTGACCATTCTAATAAACCCAGTTGCAGATGGATCCTAACCTGTCTGACAATTCGTTACACCTCCCTATGGGACATCCAACAGTCCAACCCTCACCAAGAGCGCTGCAAAAGAACCAGTCGCCATCCACTTATGCTAACTGGGTGACTATTCAGTAAATCAAATGATCACATAAAGCCCCAGAAAAAGCAAACCAAACATCTTCCATTGATAGTATCTTTTCAGGAAGGAGTAAAAGAATTGACCCCCTAACTTCAACACAATAATGTCTAATTTAAATGTGTGCTCATAACATGTGCATTAAACACAATTACAACAATTATGTAATATTCTTTAAATAAATGTTATGGAGGGTATACCAATAGAATAATAAAATAGGTATTAAAAATAATTTTATATTATATTTTATGTTATATTTTATTTTATATTATAATGTTTTATATTATAAAATATAAAATAATCTAGTTTTGCTTATAGAACACTAATAATTTCAAAAACAAAGAAAAATCAAAGAAAAAGAAAATCCCCATCCTTACAGAGCTCACATATTAAAAGATTAATTCATGGTTTCATAAGTGTCTAAATGTGTGTCTGAGCCAGTGTTAGGAATCCGGCCTCCCATGCTATGCTGGGAGTCTGGACTCTTATTGTAAAATGCATTCACTGTTTGTTGTGTTCACCGTCTTCACTTCCTGTTTCTGGTAATCGTCATCACCTATTACACCATGATTAGTTTGTATATTTAAGTTCCGGGTTTTGTATGTTCTTGTCGTGGTTAGAAGGATTTCTTATGTTGATTATTTCTTGTGTGCTCTCTCTGGTTTCTTGGATCTTTGGACTTTGGCTTTTTGACTTCGAACTTTGGATTTACCTGGATTTATTGTGTTTGTTTGTTTGGATTGTTTTTGTATTTCACTGCTGTTTTTGCACTTGTCATCACCCCATTCATTTGCACGGTTAGTGTTTGTGTTGTTTTGTGTTTGTTCAGTTATTAAATACTGTTTGTTTTTGAGTTTTCATGTCCCGCTACGTTTTTATCACAAACAATACCGTCCCACCGTAACAGCCAGCTATGTCAGTAATTGCTTTATACATTATGGCAATTTTACTCAACCAATTTTGACACCAGCCTCCCCATGAATCAAAAACTGAGCCAAACCACGTGTCAAGATGCATATTAGAACCAGACATTAGTTCCTCAACAAAGCCAAAAATAATCAGTCACTGCAATTAATTGGTCAGTAAATAAAAAAAATTGGTAAGAGTTGGTAAGGTTTGGATCAGATTTTAAACCAATCTACTGAACCATGATCCATCAACAAAATAGTTAGCAGCTGCATCTTGTGTTGTAGATTCTAGATCAGGTCTAAGACAAGTGAAAGCAAGTGACTCTGTTACACAGTCATGTGGTGTTCCCTTTCAGTCAGTCACGTTCGACGTTACGTCAAGTGACTGACGTATGGGGTCTTGCTTGAGAGCCCTATCACCTTCGCGTAGTAAAAAATTGCGCCAATGAGCATCGGCCCGAGAGGAGAGAGCCAATGAGCATTTGGGCAAAGCGCAGTGCGTCGGCTCACGCCGGAAGCGGGGTGTATAAAGCCGGCCGGCA
>JAZGTJ010011444.1:0-16909 GCA_036877575.1 Botia almorhae
AAGCCTTTTAAAATCATTTGAACGTAGTCTCTGTTTTTTAAACACAGAGAATACTATGACGGGGTTTGTTTATACAATTAAAACTCTTACTGTATAGAGATGAACTATAGACCATCAACTAGTTTTGACAGGACCCTCTCCTAAGGTTTCAACAAGTATACTTTAAGATGTTCTGTCTTTAAACCCAAATATCTTTTGGTTTGCGCAAGATGAACCATAACAGATTGCGTGACGCAGCTGAAAACTGTTGTATAATTAGCGCGGTGGATTGAACCTCTGCTGTCCTCTGAGCTTCACTGTTGTACAGTCATGTATTATTGATCTACCTGAATGAGGGATCCATAGTGGAAGGCAGAGATCGAAGCCTGAAGCTCCAGAAGATGCAACATCTCCTCGGATGGACTTTCATGGGCGCTTCAGTGCAGGTGTCGACAGTCAGCTGCGGTTCTCCTGCGGTTCTCTGTCGCTCTCTGCTGGCGCTTCATCCAGAAGCTCAGCATGATCCTGTTGAGATCTTCAGACAGAGACCCGAGGAGCTTTAAACGCCAATACTTGTCTTTACGACGTTTAATAATATCCCTCAATTATTAATCAACACCCTCAATTAAAAACGTCCAACAATACAGTTAAACTTAATTATTTAACGCTAAATTCACAGAATACGATTGTAATGATTGAATATTTTTGAGTATACTGCCGAATACCAAACATAACACGTATTAAAGCATTTAGCATATAAATGTAATTGTGTAAATATATTAATTTTAAAATAATCTTTTCAGAGAAAAGTACTTACAGTAACCCAATTAAAAGGTGCCTTGCAGTTCGTTAGCAGAAGAAATGAACATATAATTATATAATGTAAATATAAAGTTTTAATGTTAATATTTACTGACAGACCAACGGTCACATTTCAAATGCTCATTTTCGCGCCTCAGGACTGTGACGTGTACGTGTCGTTCGCCGGTTGCCTAGACAACCGAATCGGAAATGATGGTTAAAAGGCAACATCGTGACAACGTTGTGACAACCTTCACCGCACAACCTAGGGACATCAGCCTTTTGGCCGTATTGTCACAACGTTGTTGAAACGTTGGCCATGTGTTGAGAGAACAGCAGTGTTTGCTGGGGTATCTAGTCTAAAACTAAGACTAAACTGAAGAGAATTGTTTGGATTCTCAAGTCACTTTTCTAATAAATAAGTCAAAAATAGTTTTTTTGATATTGCACAATGGACACATGCCTCCAACAATGTGTTAACTTTCTCCTCAATATGGTGAAACCCCAGTTCAGTGGTTCATTACTGGCAAACACAACAACAACATAATCTCGTTCTTCAACAAACTAATATACTAGTACAGTTGCACAGGTGGATGTCCTGGCTGGTCATTTAATGCCATTTCTGGTGTTAATGGGATTACAGAACATAGAATTATGCCAGTCCAGTCTTAACAAACACTTTGTGTTGTTAACATATTATTGTGTCTGTTAACATTTCGTAAAATCAGACAAGTAGCATAGAAATACAGGAGCTTTGCTAAAACATGCATCGCAATTTTCTGTTATGGAGGAAGCTAAAGTTTTAACTGTTGGAGCTTCACTTTTGACCAGAAGAAGCAGAAGATCAAAGTCAAAAATCGATTTCCTCTCTTTGTCTTATTATCATCCTCATATCACTGAATCTCCCACTTCTGTTCTTTGCCCTCCTGTCTCCCCACTCTTGCTAAAAGCCAGAGGAAGTTGCTGGATTAGATTAATGTGTAATATAAGAGATCTTAAGCCCTGACGTTCAGCAGAGATCTGCCACTCTCCACGCGTCTCCTCTTATTTAACATACAGGCGAGAGAAAAGAGCGCAGGTCAGCGATATTTCAAACTTCCGGTCATATCTGCGCATATGTGTCCAGGAATGCATGTTTTGGATGCATGTAATGGATGAGAGATGCAGACTTTGTTAATTATTCATGACTTATCAAGAGACAATTAAAAGATGGCTGCTTTTTGCTCTTCAACGGTACATTTATTTAGTGGTTTTGTTTGCCTGACTGTGCATTAAAAAGATGAAGTTTTTATTGAAAATCTTTGTTAATTGGACAGATGATGACATAATCTTACTTTCCCATCAGATCTTCCTACTTCCCCCATTTCCAGTCCTGCACATTCAGTTCCTGCTAAAATACCTGACCATTAGACCCAAATCAATTTTGAAGTTTTAGATCCGTGACTCCCATCACATCTTCGAGCTCTGTTAGCCATTTTCTCATCGCTTTCTTCAGTTACACCCACTAGAACTTCTCTGCCAGGTTTTCTTGAACCCTTTCAGTGACAAATATATCAAAATACAGCGAGGAGGCTGCTACTGGTAAATTCAACCCACAGAAGTAAGTATCATTTTTAAAACTTGATCATTTCCAGAATCAATACAGATGCTGGAGTGTGTTTTGAAAATGAATCTGCAATGAAATGACTGACGGATCCAATAATTTAAAAAAGTATTTCTGTTAATATCATGGTACTGACAAAGACTTTTATTTAATAATCTAAAAAGGTTTTGTGTGATTTTAACAGTTTCTGTTTAAACGTGTTCAGACAAGCACCCAGAGGAAAATGATAGCGCCTCAGGGTTGCTCTTTCAAAGCTCAGGAGATTTTAATAATATTGACATTTTCAATAATATTGACTTTTGATTGCAGACTTGGCAAATCTGATCTCTTCTGAACTCTAATGGAGACATTTGAGTGTTTGTCTCGGGAGACTTAAGCAGAAGTTGTTTTTTCTTTCCTGTGGGTATTTCTGATATAGACAGTGTTAAACACCATTCAGCTCTATTTAAAGAATTAGTTAACGTGACAAATGAACACTTCACTCTTTTCATGGCTTTGGATGTTAAATATGCTCGGACTGTTTGGCTTCGTCATTAAAGTTTTCTCATAAATTTTTAAGGATTTAAATTTTTTATTATATTTCTGTAGATTAACAACATGTAATATTAAAGCCACAAATACAAATAATTCTAATAATAGCTGCATGTTGTTTTGATTACGTGTTGGCTAATTAAATTCCAATTTAAATAAAGTTAAAACAACACGGGAGAATTATTAAAAATAAAAATTATTTTTAAAAGTGACTTCTTTACAATCATCTCTCATATTTAATATACATTGTATATTTCTTGTACATTTTTCTTCACAACACTTTTTCCCGTCTCAGACAAATTCTCTTCCCTCACTGTTAAACTGTTTTTATGTTTATACGGTGTGCCATCGTCATAAATCTTCCATATGCATCTGTTTAGGACTCGGGTCTGATTTACCTCGTCTTGCCTTTGAGTAATAAAAGTCTTTGATTGTTTGTGGTGCCCAGCCAGGAATTTAAAGAGTTGATTGAAAAGCCTTTTCGCAAATTACATCGCGAAAAATCTATTTCAAGAGCAAAATAAATTCAACATCTAGATCTGAACCACAGGGCATTGGGTTCATGTCTGTTATAGGAGTACAAATATAGTCACATCACATTACAGACAAAATTAAAAGATTTGTTATCGACTCCTACAAAAGTGTGTTGCTGCTACAGTACGCATGAATACTTTTGTTTGTCACCTACAGTATTTATGCGTGCTTGGCAACAACCATCTTCCCTCGGAGAGAAATATATGCCTGCATGGTCTGTGCTGAAGCCTGTTTTTTATATTAGAGTGTAAATCTTGTTAAAATGAGTAAAAGTCAAACCTATCTCATCTTCAGCAGTGATCTGGCATCTGGCCCGTTGTAAACAGCACAGTGTTACATCAGTTAATTGCATACAGCGTGCTGACGAAGGGACGGCTGCACTGCTCAGAACTCAGAACTGATGCGTTCATGACTAAAGATGTTTTATTCTGGAGTTTAAATTAAGAAACTGATGCATCGGCACATTTACAGACAAATTAAAAAAACAATTACAGTGCTATATTGTGAATATGTAGATCTGTTTACATACTAACAAAGAATTGTGGGTAATGATCAAAGACAGTCACCCACAGAGATATTTTCAGATTATGATGAAAGATTACGAGGGCACGATTTAGAACAAATAATGATATGCACAGATAAATCATTACCTGGAAGATGTTCTAAAAATAATAATAGTCTGTTGTGATTTTACGCTGACTTTAAGAAAACACTGGAGTATTGGTGTGAAGTTGACCTGTGTTTACAGCAGTCTGCTGAATGCATTCAGAACGCACTCTTAGGCTATACCAGTGATCATTACAGTATACAGTATTTAAGTGCCCTCAGGGGGCTCATGTTTGTTAAGGTGGTCTCTGGCTCCTGACAGCTCTGTAAGACAAGCTTTCTGGAGGAGAGTGTGAGGAGTCTTGGCTGTGAGCCACAGAAGGGAACACAGAGACCTCTAGCAGGAGCTGCCTTGTTCTTTTTCCTTCCTGAGGACACTTTTAGTGGCCCTGTGATACACTGTTATTAATAATAAAGATTTGCTGATGGACTTCATGTCTGGTTATGTAATACACTTGTGTATATCATGCTGTAGTGTTACACTGATTTCTAACTCTGTGTTACTGTTTTGTGTCAGGCTAAATCCCTCCGACTTCCTGGTTAAAACAAACACAAGGGAGAATCTTTCAGTCTATGTTTAAAAACAAATCATCTTTATTACAAATACTTGTTAATATTTTAACTTTCCATTAAGTAACACGTTATTTTAAATGTTCTAGAAATGTTTAAAACATCCAGTTTTTTAGATGTTGTATTAGCATTACTTGGTTGTAAAATGTTATTTTCTTAATTATTATTTTTTTAATTTATTAATGTTTTGAAAAACGTTCCACTAAGAATTTAAGAATGTTTTTATGTAACATTTTAATAACGTTTGCTGATACATGACGACATATGTGAGCACATCTCCAGCAGATCTGAGTTCTGAGCATGTCTGTTGTCATACCGCCTAGAGCAGAACTGTGCGATGTTACAGCTGCACAAACAGATGCAATTCTCATGTACCGCACAAAGCGCATGCATCGCATACATCACGTCACTCTGACGCCGACACGAGCATATGAGAAGCGTGTGAGAGAAACAGAGAGAAAGTGAAGGGGAGGAGAGAGAGTATGAGTGAGTAAAAGGCAGTTAATGAAATGCATTGGCTAATGTCAGGAGAGACTGAGTGCATATTGTGATTGACTTGCCAGTAGAAACTATAAAACTTCTTCCAGTACAAATGATAAAAATAACTGCAGGAGTTAAACAGCTACAAGTTTGACTAAAGTGACCACACATTTCTGAATGGTAGTTAATGGTGGAGTTCATTAACACATTGATTCAATAAGAGTTGTTTTCTTTGCTCTTGGAGCGCCACATCCTGCAGAGTTCAGCTCCAGCACTCAAACATTCCGCAGGATAAAGACAGATGCTGTATGGAAGCTGAGAATTTAGGGAGCTGTATGGAATACCATAGCTTTTCCTAAGGGGCTGGTTGACCACCAAACACCACATGATGAACAACATAAATGGATTTGAGGGGTGAAACATTCTGCCTTTATCAGACCGGTTCACTTGAGCCACTGATCGTGAAATCCGCAGACGACAGAAGTTCTGTAAAGCCACACAGAGCTCAAACACACACCCAGTTTATCTCTCAGATGAAAATTTCTCCACCAGTCCAGCTCGCAAATTTGCATCCCTGCTGTAAATGTACCCTGCAAATTGATAGAAAATTTGATATGTATATCGTTCTGTTATATAAATATATATATGGGGGGGTTTCACTGGCTAAAAAGAACCAATCCATAATACTTGGCTGGGCTGAGAATGGGGTCAGCATGAAAAAATAATCAGAAAGTAAAACATGAACAGCGACTTCAAGCTGAAAATATCTGCATCGACCCCACCCTATCTTTCCTCCTCACTCTCTTTCATTTCTTTATTTCCTCTCTCTCTTTATCCCTCCTTCACTGAAGCAGCCCTGCCCTGCTGCTCAGAGCCCACCCTCTCTCTCACACACACACACACACACACACACACACACTCAACTGCTCTGTTTGATTGAATACCTTTTCATTGGTGGGCATTCAGCGACACACACACACTCTGTGTAGTGAGACACTGGAGAGTTCCTGCAGCTTGTGACCGCATCTGTCTTAAACATGCCGACCCGTGTGCAGTGAGGTGGGACATGGGCTTCAGAGATTGTGTGTAAGAATCTGATTCATTCTGTTATTCTTGTGCTAGTGTGAGCAAACGTTGGTTCCAGTGTCATGCATGAACATTTATTATCTCTGTTTATTGTCTTAATTTCAGAAGTCTTGGAGAAAGTGATTTTTAGAGCTTCGTTTTGCATGCACACTCATTAAGGTGGTGTACTCCATCTTATGTTGCCTGAAAATTCGACTGCTAAGTTCAGTGTGTACATGTTCTTAAATGCAATGACCTACATTATTATATAAATATATATGTACTTTCATGTTTATGATGTGTATGATGACATCACAGAACTGATCTTTATTGTTTAAGCAATTACTTGCTCAATAACGGCATTTTATTTTTTATTTAAAAAAGTTACGGGTTACACCTTTAATTTTTTTAAACAGTTTTCAGTCTTTTGCTGAAGAAACTGTTTTCATCTTAATTGAAATATTGACTTGTTTGATTAATTAGTACTTCTGTTCACCCTGAAGGTGTGTATTTTTTGTATTGAGGCTGCAGTGATGCAGTCAGCAAATCCTGCTGTGCTTCCAATCAGATGCTGAAACCAGTAACTGCCAGATATCTGCACCCCCTGACATCAAACACACACACACACACTTGCAAGTTAGCTTTACGCTCATAAACTAAAAAAAAACGTTATATAACACACAGTGTGCGTGACTACACAGCAATGGCTAGTTTCATGTCAGCTAAACAAAAATAAGTGTTGTTAAATTATTAGGTTGCCCAACATTTAACACAAACGCATGTTTATTTTTCACACTGTGGCTATGAAAAGTAATTTCTCAGTAATGATTTATTATTGTTAAAGGGGTAGATTACACATATACAAACACATTTACTCACCCTCATGTTGTTTCATGTGACTGTTTTTCCAGAGAACACACACACACACACACACACGTATGTTGTGGAGTGACAGCCTCAGTCATCATTCCCCTTTATTCTGTACAATAACAGTGAATGGTGAGTGCAGCTGTCAGTCTCTCACATTCTGCTGATATGAAGTCATTTGGGTTTGTAAATGAGAGTGAGGTTAAATTATGACAGAGCTTTCATTTGAGGGCGAATGATCTCTTTAACCCTGACTCACCGAGTTCTTACAAATACTAAAGTGCTTTTATCTTTGTCTGTAATTTGATTTGGCTCATAGTTAAGTTCTTTTGTATTAACAGAAATCTTGTCAAGAATCCCTTAGCCAGTGTGTCTTTAAAGCTAAACTCACCTAGATGACCTGTTTATTAGGTTTGGTTAACAGCTGGCTAATGGTGGGAAGCTGCTGCTCGTATTCTCCACGTAAGTAGCTGAAGACAGATGACTTTTGTCTGTTTTGTTTCGCAGCGTGACACTGTGCAAGCGTGACCTCAACGACCTGACAGTAACCACCTGGCACTCACACAACATTATAACTGTCAGGACAGCGGCCCATCAAAAGACACAAATACATCTGTTTAAACATGTGCTTTATGTTTGGACAGAATGCCATCAAAGTTATTTATTTTATATCTGCCAAAGGACCTTGAAATAGATTTTCTCTCTCATATAGATCAGATTTAGATTTTATTTCACTGCTGTCATCTCTGTTTAGAACTAATTAAAAAACTGCTGGTTACGTGCAGTCTTTCTCTTAATGACAAAAGTTAAATTGTACACAACTGCTGTAAGAACAAGTTACAAACGCTGCAGCATCTACAGCACCCACACGTGTGATAAATCTGCCGGATCTTCTTTCTGTTTACAAACACGACCCGACAGCTCACATTATAAATCGTCATTATAAACTTTAATAAATAAACTTTAATAACTCACTATAATAAACAAACAGGAGATGGTGTTGAACATTGATCTGTCATGTACTCGCTCAATAACTGATTTTGAAGTTACAGATTGCAGCTTTAATGAGATATTATGACACGTGCTTTAATATTCACATCGTGTCTTTTTCAGTGTCTCCTCAGTCAGATCGCGAAGACGAGGAGTTTTCACATGGTTTCGGCTCCAGAGACTCCATCCTTAGCAAGCGCCAAAGACGGAGCTGGACAAGCAGGAGAAAGGAGGAGGAAACGGACTGGTTTGTGGTTTCTCTCTCTCTATAATTCTAAAACCAGTAGACCAACAGTGTGAAAGCTAACCCACATTCTTCTTCAAGTTATTATGTGGTTCAATGTGGGGTTGAGCTTTTGAAATCAATCGCTCTCTTCTCTCTTTATATGTGCGATTGGATTTGCAGCCCCGTCTCAAAGCAGACAAACGCCAGCAGCGAGGATCAGAAGAACCAGGGCTGCAGGAGAAGAATCATGCATGCCTCCACACTCTTCCTGGTACTCACTGGGGTGCTGCTGTATTTAGTGATGGGAGCACTGGTGTTCAACGCCCTCGAAGCTCCATATGAAGAAAGCCACCACGTTCAGCTGCAACACAGCCGTCAGGAGTTCCTGGGCAACTACACCTGCGTGAACCCGGAACATCTGGCAGAGCTGATAGATGTAAGCAGTTCATGAACAGTGTCTTCAAAGCACAACCTGGATAGACGCGTTTGATGATTTTAACATGGCTGTATCGTTTGTTCCTGTATGTTAAACAGAAAAAGCATGGTGCTAGCAATGCTAATGTCATGGGTTCCATTACTACAGAACGCATGAATTGATCAAATATATCTCGAATACATGAAGGTTCCTCATAGTGATGCCATAGAAGAATCATTTTTGGATCCTCAAGGAACCATTCAGTCAAAGATTCTTAGAAGAACCGTTTCTTTCTTACCTTTGTATAGCCTAAATAACCTTTATCCACTACTAAGAACCCTTGTGATACAGGAACGTTCTACAGACGTTAAACACTCTTTGTGGAACCCTACAAAGCCAAAAATGGTTCTTCTGTGGCTTTGTGAAGCGCCTTTATATTTAAGAGCGTATGATAAGCTCTGGATGGAAGAGACTGCTAAAGCATAAAGGTAAAGTTTAGATGGACCAGTAAAACACTCTCTTGTATCTCTGCAGAAGGTGGCAGAAGCCATGAGTGTTGGAGTTGATCCCAACAGCAACGGCACGTTCAGCACCAGTTGGGATCTGGGCAGTGCTTTCTTCTTCTGTGGCACCATTATCACCACCATTGGTACGAAACTTCTTCATCACATACCTGCATGTTGAACCCAGAGCCTGGCCTGAACTCTGGAGATCAGTGACTCTTTGAAAATATCTGCCCTCAGTTCACAGCAGGTGTTTGTCTGTGGTCCAGGTTATGGAAACATCTCTCCAAAGACATTGTGGGGTCAGTTCTTCTGTATCTTTTATACGCTGGTTGGAATTCCCTTGTTCGGGTTCCTGTTAGGAGCTGTAGGAGATCATCTAGGAACATCACTGAGGAACGCCATCGCTAAAATTGAAGAACTTTTATGGGTAAAAAATACTGATGACAAACATTAAGTCACGGGACATTTCTTATCAAATTACAGAAAAGAGTCTAGATCTTTAAGACCTGTGAGGTACTGCGCTGGCTTTTATTTTTACACTTACAAGAAACTTCCAAACACACTGATTACATAAGCAGCGCAAAGATTGTGGGTTCGAGTCCAACACACACACTGATAAAAAGGAACAGCTTGAATACACTGTAAGTCACTTTGGATAAAAACATCTGCTCAATGCATCAATGTAAATAAATGTTAGTTTAGCGCTTCGTTTAAAAGCATTTTACGTTTAGGTTAAAAACTGTTAATTTTTCAGCCAGCGTAACACACATCAAGGTTCTGTTGGTCTCAGTGGTTTATTTAAGGTTCTGAAGAGGTTTCTCTGTATCTTTCTGCAGAAGTTTAAGGTGAGCCCAACGATTGTGCGTGTGATCACGGCTGTGCTGTCCATCCTGCTGGGCTGTGTGCTCTTCATATTTGTGCCAATTATAGTTTTTCAAAGGGTGGAAAACTGGACTCTTCTAGAATCGGCATACTTCGTGGTAATCACGCTCACAACTGTGGGCTTCGGAGATTATGTTGCAGGTATATCTGGATCATATTTTTCAGTCCTCACTTTATGCGCTTCAGCTATTGTTTCATAAGAAATGTTTTTTCTTAGAATATCAATTTAGTTCCCAGACATGGACACCCAGAAGAAAGACAAATCACAGATGAAATCTCTGTATCATCTCAGCAATGAGTTTAAATGGAGAGCATTAGAAATGTTTGCTTAAGTCTCCCGTGTCTTAGATATTGCTCCTGAGAAAAAGACCCAGAAATTTTACAAATATCTCCATTTGAGTTTTAGAGGAGATCTCAACAGTGTCTCAAACTGAGCTCAGGTGTGTCAAGTCTGGAAATAAACGTCATTATTATTCAAGATTTCAATATGACCTCAAAATTTCTCATCAAATTTACCCAATTTATCTTTATTTCTTCTTCATGTATTTTAACAATCGTTTCTTTTTTCATTTCTTCTAAACAATTCTAGCAGAAACATCTAAGACAAGTTGAGACTTAAATGAAACACAACTGAGAACTTGATCAAATCTCTCAAGTAAAAAACAAAGACAGCTGCTGTTCTCAGGCCTGTGATTTGTGTTTTATGTGCTGAATGATTGGTGCTGATGTTCTAGCTTAAATATTCTAACTCTACCACACCAGAAATGTTGCTGAAATGACTCGTGTGCTTGATGCACTTCCTGTCTGTCAGGTGACAGTGGCGATGCGGGTCAGAATCACTGGTACAAACCTCTGGTTTGGTTCTGGGTTTTGTTCGGTTTGGCGTACTTTGTGTCCATTCTTTCCATGATTGGAAACTGGATTCTGGTTGTTATCAAAAAGACCAGAGAGGAGGTAAGCCATGAGGGTTTTACTGGTAAATGGGTTGTGTAGTGAACAGGAGTGTCTGGTTCACACTGTAAATCAAATCAGATTATTAACTTCTCTCTCATCTCTTCTATCCTCACGATTATCTCCGTTTTCCTTCACATCCGTAATTCATCTCCGCATCTTTTATTACCTGAAATCCGTATTGAATTTCTGTCATTCTGTGACACACAAATCTCTCCATCAGATGGAGGGGCTGAGAGCACACGCCACAGACTGGACTCAGAACATCCAGAACATGTCTGTGGATTTCCGCATGGTCGGAAAACTGGATGATCCATTCAAGCGCACCAGACGGAAGCATCGCCGCCGGCATCACAAACGCAGTGGCAGTCGGACCGGATCGGGTGACGCTGGTCCTGATGGACGAGGGGAGAGCGAATCAGAATCCAGCTCGTCCTCTGTGTCATCAGACGAGTCAGACAGCAGCTCTGAATCCCATTTAGAGGTGACCCAAACCGAACGGGTCCCAGAGAAAGACAGTGGCAAAGATTTAGAGAAAGAAAAACTTCCCACCAAAGATCCTTCTTTCTCTCAGCCTCTAGATTACTTTGGAGAGAATCTGGCTTACATTGACGAGTCCTCAGATGCAGTGAGTGGGAAGGTTCATCTGGACCCTCTTCTGGAGAAACCGGAATCCAACCTGTCCTCAAACAACAAGCCCAAACGGAGACGACAGAGGAGACAGTTGAGAAGAGAACCACAGAAACCCAAGACCACTCAAATGAGTCCAAATGAGGGCGAGAAGATGAAGGCCCCAAACGGAGACATTCAGCAGAAAGAGTTCTCGCCACTTCAGCCCAAGGTCTGAACAAACGTGGTGTTATATCTTCTGTGGCAGGAACAGAACCATAAAATGTTCATCCAATCATTGCATTCGGTCTTAATTCTACAATAGGATGTCCCACCTGCCTGTCAAACTATATATTTGCATACCTCCTGGAAAAGTGCTCTGAAAGGGAGGGCGGGATCTTATGCTCTTAAAGCTAGCTTGCTATTCGCTGGCTTTGAAATTGCCCACCCTACCTTTAAACTACCCCAGCGCTAGTATGCTGTACTGCATTTTGAAGACACACATGACATTATTCTCAGATTTTACTGGAGTAAAATAAACAATCTGATCATGTGCCTAAAATTAGGTGATCAGTTCCCATCACATCTTGGACACCTGAGCATGAATCATTAAGTATGATCAGATCAGATCTTTAGTGCCATCTTCTGGACAGTTCTGATATAATCAGATATGTATGTGCATATGACTGGTTATTGACTGTATGTTGTAAATGGATTTATGACTGTTTTATTCTGTGTGCCTTTTGCTCCTCTTTTCATAATGTGATAATATAACTGGACTGAATGCAGGTTACACATTATTAATGGGAACAATCTCGCCCCATGCTTGTTTACATCAAACTGAATATTATTTATATAAATGTATTTTTATTACTGCTACATGTTTGTGCACACGCATCTTCTACTGGCTCTAAAACACTGCGAACAGATGCTTGGATTTTCTGAGTGTTTGTGCTTCTAGTTTTGGTTCTTACACACAGTATTTCACTGGAGTTTAATTCACTTTATAAAAGCTGCAGGTCAAAAAAATATTACAGTCATTTCATTGACATGTCAGCACTTCTGTACAGTATGGGATTACCGTTACTTCCTGTGTGACACGCGAGACTACATGCGTGTCTGCTTGTATGTGCACACATGCATCATGTATTTACCGCATTCATAAAGTCTGTTTGGTTCTCTGAACGTTCTGACATCACCTGTCTCAGTCTGAGCTTCACTGTCGTCAGGAATCTGAGATGTTTCCTTCCCACACTGTGTGCTGCTGGACGTCCTGCAAACAGAGCTGCAGTGAGTTTATATAATGACGCATGATTGTGCACATGGTTTTCATCTTCCATAATGCATGACTGGAAGTGTCATACAGAATATTGAGTTATTTGTGTTCTTCTGTAAGTCTGTGCGCAGATGCTGCGAGCGGGAGGTTTTCATTGTTAAACAAACAAGGTTTTCATTACACAAATAAAAAGACTGTTTTTTTAAACACCTCTAGAAGCTTGTGGAATGTTTCCTCAGTGGATGTACAGATCTCCTGGTGTGCTCATGGTGGAACATGGAGAAGGTCATGTTCAATGATGTCATGATAAACACACAGACGTTCCAGTGCAGGTTCCTCTGATCTGTGTGCTGGTTTCTGGGTTCTTTATATCACCAGTATGGGATTTTAATAAAACCTCTCTGTGGAACCCAACAGGGTTCTCCAATGACACAGGGCTGTAAAACATGCTGTGGTTCTAATTAGAACTTTATGTTTATGAATGTATGTTCCAGATATGTAAGGGAAGACAAACACTGAAAGCACAATGAAGCTGGACATGTATAAACACGACTTTTATGTAAAACTGTGTAGACTATTAAATATAATGGTTGAATATAATGTTAATGATGGGCGACAACAACCGGAAATGGATCTATGAAGTAATTTTCTCTTACCTGAAATAAATCCACAAATAATATTGTTCTTTCTCCTTTATTGTCTCGGCATTATTGCTAAACTACACGCGCTGTAACCGAGACACGTGCCCGGACGTCTCAACTTTCGCGGAAACATGTGACCTCGTGCGCCAGGACACTGACGTCACTGTGCCGGCAGACTGTCACAATCCACTTATGCGCTAATTGATGACATCACCGCGAGATGGCGCTGCAATGCGACTTAAAATAGCACGTCAGTCTGGTTCCGCTATGACGCAATTACACGGTTTGCCTTTGTAGATGTCATTATTGATTACGCTAATCTACACCAAACAATTATGAAGAATGTTTCGTGTTGCATTCAAACCGAGATGGGCTGTTAATCCAAAACTGATTGTTTATTATTATACTCAATCATTAGAGTCAAGAGATTTTCCACAATTTTCCGAGCTCGTTTTTATGCCCAAAACTATAAATATACAACAGACTGAAACTACGACGGGCCTTTCATTTGTGCAGAAATAACTGCAGAACTGGCGTCTCATTTTGGGTTGTTTAACATTATAATGATTCTGTGTCTCTCATTGCATGGCTGTCACCTCCCAGCTGTTCTCTTTCAGGGTGTTAGTGTGTGTGCTTGTGTGTGGGGGGGGTTCCTCACACCTGTTCCTGGGGTCATGACCTCTCATCATTCCAGACCACCTTCAGTGGTAAAGTCATAAACCACATTTACACAAAACCTTCATGTGAAAAGGTCCGAGGGAACGCATGCAGAAGGGACGAGGTGCTGTAACTCATCCAGCACACTGTGACGGAACGATGGTCTCGGGAAACGTGCTGTACGTGAACTCTGTTCGGGCACGATGCGGTAACACGCGGCTCGGCTGACGCGCAGGTTCTGCTGCGGCGGACAGTGACCTTGCGTTGAAGGTCGATTCAATGACAGGCAGAGCAGCAGCACTGCTTCCTGCGTACAAATCATGTTTCATGCGGAATGCCTCCTTGATACACCCGTCCAACCCACACACACGTACATTAATTTAATACATTATGCGTCTTATGATTTCCTTAGCACGGTACTTGGTTCCGTTAAAGCATTGCACGGATTAGACGCCAGCCCTTTCTCTCTCTCTCTCTCTCTCTCTCTCACTCTCTCTCTCTCTCTCACTCAGACGTTTTGTTGTGATCTGGTTACGAGGATTTTACTCTGTCTCTCTGCAGTCAGTGTGAACTCTGTGCCGATGGCTCGGAGCCCAACACTGTTGTACGAACCAGCTGACCGGGAGGCCTGGAGCAGCACGCTGGCTCAGGGTCACAAGACCAAAATGACTGTAATTTTCCATGCCATCTAAAGCAATGTGTGGTTAACAGCTCCGTCCTGCGTCCTTCTAGGGGACAAATGCGCTATGCCGCGTTACTGTGTATTCTTATATGTTGTTTTTAGACAGCATGTGTAGAATACACTATAATAAATACATTGGCGTTTCCAGCTGCGTTGGGTGTGTGATGATGATTCGTCTGAATAGCATAAAATCACACCTAGTAAAACACGTGCTATGTTGTTTTGCAAATTATTATACAATGACTTCATATTACAATAAAGACCCCATTCATTTACGCAGGCGCGAATCGTCACGCATAGTTTTGTTAGGGAGAGTAAATGGGTCGCGTATGCCAGGATTTCTCGGTTCCCAAAATAGCCCCCGCGTTTACAACACTGTAATAAAAGTCTTCTGTTAATACATGAATAACATATTAATAAACAGTTAATACATGTGCGCGTAAACTCACACATACGGCAGGACCGTTTAACGCGCAGCTGCCGGTGACGGAGGCGCGAGGCCGCGTGATTGGACGTAACGGAGAAACGGCAGACGCAGACGGAGAGAGGGAGGAGAAAGAACGAGGATATACGTAACCGGGATGTGAGCTGTATGAGCGGAAGACGGAGTCCGTGAGTCCAGTGATAACTGAAACAGCAGTGGGGTGGCAGTCCGCGGAAGAGCGAAATAAACACTTCTGATTAATGCACTTCCTTCCGTTTAAGCTATTGATTTTATTTCACATTTTCGTGTTGTTGTTTTATTACCGGAATTGATAAAGTGGCATGAATTTGTATCGTGGTCCACTTCGACGAGTGCACGGAGCGTTTGATCTGTATGTGAAGACACGGCGCTGCTTTGTTTGCTTGTTAAAACTGGACGGATTGTTTTGCTGAAGAGTTTATTTTTTGGCTGTAATGCATCTCACACCAGCAATGATCCCCGTACCACGGGTAAGTGTGCACGCAGCCGGCGAACCGATGCGCGACTGCTTGATCGTGTTTTGCGTTGGTGTGCATGTAACCGATCGCCGGTGTTGTGTCTGATAACCATCAATCTGATGTCATACTGTCTGTCACCGGCCAGTGTCTGCTGTCGCTGCCGGTATTTCCACGTGACAGCAAACGGTTAAAACTTCGCGCCGTAAATAGGTCAGTGTGTCCCGGTAGTTTGCTTGGATCATCGGAACGTGTGTCGGATGAATTGAATTCGTGCCACTGCGTGTAAGCGAGTGAACGGCTGATCGGATGCGTTTCATGTGGTGGGAAAAGTCCGCAGTGACACTTTGCAGCAAACTGACCTTGATGGAGATGTCCGCAGTTCATACGAGAAGGATTTGACCTCAGACTCCCCTCATGTGCTGGAAACCAACTGCCGTACACGCGACGAGCTGACCGGCGGTCCTGGGTTCGAGGGTTTTACGTAACGGCTGACGTAATACTCTATAATACGCAATACTATAAAATAGCGATACTTTTCTTTAAAGGCTATTATACTTTATACTATGCTTTGTACTGTTATATGTTAGACTGTGCGTTTTTATTTCCAGACGGTTCAATAAGCAGAACTCATGCAGATCACCAGCTAAACTTTAACATAAATTGAAGCAGTGAGATGTCGTGTCGTAAGCAGTGACTGGAAAGCGTCAGATGCTGAACCAGTCAGTAACTCAGCTTTTATACATCACAGATGAGAAAAAGTGTTTTGCCTTTTTGCAGTTTAACTACACGCGTGATTTTCTGAACCAGCATTACAGAGTGCAAGCAAGATGTGATGTAAATGTAGTTTTGTGTAATGCTTGTACGGTTTTATATAAACTCTCTTTAAAGTGCTGGTGACCACTCAGTCCCTGTTGGACAGAACTGGGTATTTCTACGCTTAAGATGTAATCCAGTTCAGCTATTAACTTTTCAATGGTCAGGGCTGGCTGAACAAGGTCACTCTGAGGTTTGCTCTGACAGTCCTCGCTCTGCAGTTGCAGGGATGTATTTTGTAGCCGAGGTTCAAGGGCTAACACACAGAACTTATCTCACATTTCACTGCCGAGAATCTCATTTC